>CAMOHE010026356.1:0-12450 GCA_946598075.1 Artocarpus hirsutus | reverse complement strand
GTTTCCCTATAGGATTATCCATAATCGGCTTAAGGACAAGTTCTATCTTACCTTCCTGATTATTTTTATCTTACGTTCCATTATCTCACCATAGGAAAACTTACCATCCAAAGACAGTATACCATTCGGTCACACCTATGTATCCAAATGGTTGAGCGCTCCAGTTTTTCAATTACAGGATAACGCATATAAGAGGATATCACTACTCCTAAAGAGGAGCTATGGATTCCATATCTATGAATAACAGGTCTACGTCATCAAGAGTCAGGCCTCCAACGTACCGGCATGCATACCACTATTAAGATGTGGGTGTCACCCTTTGGTACATCAAAAAACACAAGTCAAGACAACGGGCCCACTATTCATCTCAGGATTAAGATACAATGCAAATGATTGTCTAAAGTGAATCGATTTGGCAAGACAGAATTATTAATCCAAATCAATTCACTTTATGGCCCGATCCAACACATCGTCACCTATGACAACGTGTCAATGTTTCTATTCACGGAGTCCACCTCCGATGGTCAAGACAAACCATCTCCCAATAGGAATATAGACAACATAATAATCTTTACATGAATAAAGCGCCCAACTTTATTCCATCGATTGCGGATCTTATGTTTTTAGACCATCACCTTAAAAATCGTGTCTTTTGCATAATTTGTCCATCATATGTCAAATTCTTAAAGGTTTAGACCGACAGTCTCGACTATTGTTTGCTTATCATACATTCAACAAATATGAAAGTAAAGTGGACAAGATTTGGTATATATAAATAATAAATTCTTTATTGATAAAATGTCTTCAAAAATATATTACATTTTTACTCTTTAGGGCATACATGTCTAACAACATATACTTTTAAGTTTTGACAAACCACGTCATTAAAACATACAATAAACCTTTTCTTAACATGAAAAGCTTTCATGGTAAAACCTTATATAAAAAGCATTATAGAAATCATCATAAAACATACTTTCAAACTTTTTATAAACTTCATCATGTTGCATGTGAGAATGTACTTACTTGATTACCTTGCTTACTGAACTATAATTTAGATGACATTGCCGCAGTCTCGATGTGCTCACTTCTTTGGATGTTCATGTCATTCATTCATATACACATAAAATTAATATTCATCTTCATGAAATCATCCAATACCATAATACATCATTCACACTTTCATCTCTAGAAAGGAGCTTTTTAATAAAATTAATGGCCAAAGAAACAATTATTTATATATGCTGGATCATACGGGTCTAGATGACATATATTAATCCATGACAACATATAAATATATAAAAGCCCTAAAGTGCCAACTCTCTAAAAAATTAAATTCAAACATAGGAGAGTCATGATCACATAATTTAAATGTATAGCATGATCACAAATTTGTAAATTTATGTAAAAACCATAGCTCTGATACTAATTGTTGGAAAAACAGTACGCAGTAGAATTTTAAAATTTTTTATATCAGAGTATTTTTTTAAACGTAAGTTTGACACACTATATGCATAAATTAACTAGGTCTTACTAACCTCATAAATGCAAGAAGCTCCCGCAATCTGTGAAGAGTAAAACGTTCCAATAGAGCCTCAACCAACTGGTCTTCTTTGCTATTCTCTATCCACAATTAGAGTGCATGTGTACGCATGTCGTTTAGCCTTTCCCCAGTGACTCTCCTTCCAACCAATCGAGAAATACCCAAAGCTATAGTTCGTGATTTATGAACAATAGCTCTCCAAGGAGTTATAGTCTCACTCTAGATTTCTCAACTGATCTAAACAACAATGAGTCTCACTCCCTTTTTTATAGAGGTTGAGCCAAGAGTCAGTCCTTCTTAGATAAGGCCTCAAAAATTCGAATCCAAATCCAATCAAGATCAATATCTGATAAGATCCACGTGAAAATGCCTTATCTTTTTATCGCTCAGTCGATAAGTTGATTGCTAGTTCAGCCTGCCGAACTTGCTCCATCGGCATGCCGAACTTAAAGATTGGCCTATCGAACTTATGATAAATGATCCATGTGAATCTTTATTTCCCACCCGAGATTCTAGAGATAGAGCCTTAGTTTTAATTCAAATAACCCAATAGAGAAGTTATCTGATTAAAACAGTCATATCTAGATAATCTCTAGGAAAATAAATATTCTTGATAATTCAACAAATTTATCTTAAATTAGTTTATTGAAAACTAATCTAACCGATAAACAGACATTAATTATCTAATCTCGATAATTCAACAAGTTTATCTTGCATTGATTTATTCACAAAATTTATTCAACTGATAAACAGACATGAATTATCTGATCCTATCGAATTTTTACCAATCTGATAATTTGACACAAGTCATCAATTATTGAAAAAGCACGCCATATCGTTACAAGATATTTATGAGCTAGCAAAGGGGACCTGATGGACTTATATAGTCCAAGCTCCCGATAATTATGAAACCCAATATCCTAAATATACATTTCATAATTATCAACTCCAACGCTACACCACTAAAAGCTCAGAGTTACATTCTCGAATTATATAGAATTACGAAATCCGTATAGCTAAGTCTTCATGACATATTATAATGTATCGTATCTCTATAGGATTATCTATAATCAGCTTAAGGACAAGTTCTGTCTTACTTTCCTGATTATTTTTATCTTACGTTCTATTATCTTACTATCGAAAAACTTGCCATCCACAGACGATATACTATTCAGTTACACGTATGTATCTAAATGGTTGAGCGCTTCATTTTTCTAATTATAGGATAAAGCATAAAAATGGATATCAACTACTCCTGAAGAGGAGCCATGGATTCCGTATCTATGAATAACAGGTCTACGCTATCAAGAGTCATGCCTCCAATGTATAGTCATGCGTACCACTATTAAAATGTGGATGTCACTCCTTGATATATCAAAAGACATAAGTCAAGACAACGGGCCCACTATTCATCTTATGATTAAGATACAATATATATGATTGTCTAAAGTGAATCGATTTACTGAGACAAAATTATTAATCTAAATCAATTCACTTTATGTCCTGATCCAGCACATTATCACCTATAACAATATGCCAATATTTTTATTCGTAGAGTCTACCTCCGATAGTCAAGACAAACTGTCTCCTGTTAGGGATATAGACAACATAAAAATCTTTACATGAATAAAGCACTCAACTTTATTCCCTTATTGTGAATCTTATGATTTAGACCGTCATCTTAAGAATTGTATCTTTTGTATAATCTGTCCATCATATGCCCAATTCTTAAAGGCTTAGACTGACAGTCTTAGACTTTTGTTTGCTTAACATATATTCAACAAATACGAACGTAAAAAGGATAAGATTTGGTATATAAATAATTAATAAATTCTTTATTGATAAAAATTTCTCCAAAAACATATTACTTTTTTTACTTCTTAGGGCATACATGTCTAATAGGAGGTAGAGGTCGTTCAACAATAGTTTTAGGCTAACATTGTAGTAGCAGCAGTACAACAGGAGCAAGAGCCAGCTAGAGGACATTTCTTTGACAATGATGGTGACGGTGATGATGATATCCCAGATTACATGCAAGGAGCATGTGACTCTAATAATATGCATGTATATTTTAGATGACTCTTAAATTACAATAATATGTTACTTATTTTGTTGCAACACAAAAAGGTAAAAATAGTTTTAGTTAAAAGTTAATTTGTAATGTTATTTTAAAATATTTTTTGAAAAATTATATAATCTAAATAGATGTATGTTTAAGTATTTAAGTAACGTCCACATAGATAGGGTTGTTACAAAAATACCTCAGTACACTAAAATCAAGACATGTAAAGTTCTTTTTGACAAAGCCCTTATAATCAATGGATTCTTCCAATCGATTGAAGGGTAAAACCTAGTAGCACAAGGGTCACCATCTGCTCAGCCCAAAGACAATTCTAGCAGAACTAAACCCCAACACAAAACTAGATTCGGTGGCCAAAAACCAAGCCTTAGATTAAGGAATCCACTTTTTTTTTAATCGCAACTTGAACAAAAAAAAAAAACACAATTAACCAAACAAAGGCAGAAACATTAACGTCTTCATTAAATAGAAAACTAAAAAACACTACAGAAATATAATTGTCAGTAATGCACACCTGCCGAGCAAGCTAGAGAACCCCGTCACAGCCCACTGTGGCCAGACCAAACACCAGGGCTGGCTCAAGCAAAAAACTGTCGATGACACTCATGTTGTAAAATGCAATTCTTTTCCTAGATAATAAAAGCAATGTCCGTTATATTATTTAAAAAAATAGTACCTATTTTTCAAAAAAAAAAAGGCTATTTGATTCATTTGAGGTGCTATTGAAAACTGGAACAACCTGAGTGAAGTGATAGGGGGTGACGATTATGTCTATGGGATCTTTGACTTCATCAGGTCTATGCTTGGCAAAGTCGATTCAACCCTTTAGTAAATCAAGCAATTGCTTAGGGCCCCAGCTTAAATTAATGCCCCAAGTTAATTATTTCTATCTATTTATTGAATTTGTTTTACATCAAAAGTTACCATTGAAAAAAAACAAACGTTGCAGTTGAGAGAGATTGTATATCTTGAATTTAGAAACTTTGCCCACATTAATAACCTTGTTTATAGGGGATATCATTGTCAAGATTTTTCTCAATGCATATGAAAACTTTCCATTTATTTCAAATAGTTGACACATAAATTGTAAAAGCATTTTAGTTTATTTAAGATTTTACTTATGTTTCCTTAAAAATAATAAGAAGAGGCCGAGAAAGAAAGGAAAGTAGGCAAAGAAGAGAGAGACCAAGGAAAATAGAGCGAGAGGTGAGAAGAGGAGAGATCTGGATACGAGGAGGGGCGAGAGAGAATTAGGGTTGTACTCTTACATGGATTTTGAACTAGGGACAAGAATGTCAATTGATGAATTAAAAATAAAATAAATACAAACAGGAAAGTTTGAAAAGTTAAAAAAAGAAGGGCAGTGTTGATAAGAAGTGTCTATAAGAGGTACTCCTTATAAATTTCTCCTTGAGTATTGTAGTGAATAAGGATGACAAATTTTACCCACCTACTCGTCAACCGCCATTGGGCTCAACCCTAAAATGGGGCAGATTGGATTAGGTTCTTCATGGGTTTTAAGTCATATCAGAAACCTATCACATGTTCAAGGGTCATACTAGATGAGCTTGGAATGGGTTAAAATTTGGATGTTTCCATCCCTTAAAGCGACTTGGTTATACACTAGTCATAAGCACATGATTTACGTGTACATTTTTTGTATTTTTCAAGTAGAAATATTTAAAATTTTGTTTTTACACATTTATTATTCTCATAATGTAGTTTAGTTTATTGACAAAAAAAAGTTAGTAGATGAGGGAAAAAAATTAATATGAAGTATTAGTCAGTAAATTATCTATGGGCTACATATAAAAAAAGTATTTGAGATGGTTGTAAGACAAAAATATTTAGGTAGGATCAAGTTTGAGAAGAAATTATTTGAGGGGAGCAATTAGGGAGTATTTATGAGGGTTGCGGTGAGAAAAAATTTAATTAAAAATGTTTGAAAAATCATATATTTGAGAAAAAATTATTTTAATGTGAGAAGATTAAGGAGGAAAAAGTGTTATAGGGATCATTAAAAACATTTTTTTTAATATAAATTGATTGAAATGCATGTTTCAATCCAAGTGTGCATTTTGGTTGAATGTCTGTGTCAGAGAAAAAGTGTAAGTATGTGTACACAAATAAAGGAATTTTCATTTAAAGATAATATAGTCAACAAAATCACAGAAAAATTAATAAGGAGGCACTATGAGAAAAGATAACAGTTGAGAAAACTACTTAAAAATTATTTGAGTAAGGATATACGTGGAGGACAATATTTAAAAATATGTTAAAAGGAATGACATTTATAGGACAAATAGTAGTTAGAAGCATCACCGGAGAAAAAGTACAAGTACACATGTAAGTAGGGAAATAAAGTGAGAAGAACAAAAAAAATAAAACAATAAAAAAGCAAATGAGAAAATAAGAAAAATAAAAAAAGGAAGATGACAAAAAAGAAAAAGGGATGAAGAAGGCGGAGAAAAAAAGCGAAACGCCAAAAAATATGGGGTGAAAAATATGTGAGAAGAACATTTTGTTCCCCGCACCACGTGTCAAAGGGCCAATCAATTGTGCTAAGATACTTTTATGTATTGTATAAATTATTAGCTCCCGCGTTGAAAGAAAGCTACTATAAATGCACCCTATTGATTTCTTGTTCTTTTTTCTTGTTTATTTATTGCTCTCAAATATTAAGAAGTAAGACTTTTAATCCTTGCACCTCAAGAACCATATTTTATGAATATTTATGCTCCTTTTTCTCCAGAAAAAGAATACCAAGAAGTAGAGTGCAAGAGCTTATGTATATCCTTTCATTGTAAGCGGTTCTGCCCAACAGGCAACCTAAGTTTAAATTATAAAATTTGAAATACGAAACAAGTTGGGGGAATCTATGGAAGTTACATATCTATATGCTGAATTAAACCATTACAGAACCTCATTTTCTTAAAACGGATGAACCCAGGAACCTGCCAACAAAATACCTCCTGAATGATCTAAAAGAGAGGGATGGGAACTTCTCATCTTCAGATTTTTGTTAAAAAAAAATGTAGGAAAGAAAACAACCCCATATTCCTATTTATAGTACCCTAATTTACAAAATTCACAGGTATTCAGCCTCTTTCCCAAAAAATTATACTTCAGTGCAAGTGTGCAACTCTTTTGGTACTCAGCTCACGGCATTACTTTATGTTCACGGATGTTGAAAACTTGGAAGGCCTCTTTTTTTTTTCCTTTTTTTTTTCCCGGGAACGAATGCGGTTGTCAACTTCACTCTTCTTCCAATGTATAGACAGGTATCTGCCATAACTTTGTGTTCTTCTTCGGATCATCAGTGAGGCTGAGATCTGCATTGTCTTCCTTGAATGTTTTAATAAATGTTTTGGCCCTCATCATGATAAGCCTCTCAATCATGAATAACTGGTAGTTGTTCTCGACCACAGGATCCAAAATGTGGCTATAGTTTGATGAGTATGCCAACTTGTACCTGAAAATAAGAGTCCATTAACAATCAAAATAAGAAAGTGGTGATTTGGATCACCGAAATGTTTTTTTTAGAGAAAATTCCCATTCCAATGGCAGTGTCACACAAATTTAAGTTACGATGATCAAACAATATATGTAGTAGACAAGGGTTTTTTTTACCTCACAGCAAGAGGAGAAAAGAAGCCTGGTATCCTCTCATTTGAAGCAATAAAAAGAGTCCGTCCTTGTGGCACCCATTTTTCAATTCTGCGGAGAATAAACTCTGCCCGTGTATCCCTGTCGAGATGAGGATGCAGGCTCCTTTCGACTCCAAACCTGTCTTTCCTAGTTTTAATTTTGTCACCGCGACGAACATGGATGGCATCATAATCACCAAGCAGCGCTTTGATCTGGAAAATTTGTTCCTTAAGAACTTAGAAACGTCATGGAAGTATGTTGCCAAGACCCTGGATACAATGTAACAACATATCCCCGACTATTGTGGGGAGACAGTCAACAGACTAGAGACGTGTTATTAAAGATAATCCAGGGACTCAAGATCCTTTATATTTCCCCTTTATAAAAGTTGAAATTCTACAATTAACTTGGCTAGCATAAATTGTATTTTAGCCATTTGACAAAATGGATTCTGCACACGATAACGACACCATGTCCAAACAATGTTAGAGTTAACCCATACAATCTAAAACAAGGTCATCCAACCTAAATTCTCCTTTACTTTATTCTCCTTGTAAATTTTGATATGCTTATAACCGGCCCGAGCAAATGATTCTTGGTTTAGAAATCCCTTGATACTGACAAGATTATTAGAACTTCCCCATCTAGACCAGGCAAGGCAAAGATTATCTGAAGGGAAAAATATAAACCATCTCTTTTACTTGTTTATTATTTTCTTTATGTTTAACTTTGCCCTTTTTTTCTTTACCCCTTCATGAAGTTTAAAAGCATGACCCTTAATGACAAGCTTCACCAAAAACATCACTATGAAAGAACATAACTTTTAATTTGTTTTGAATAATAGTGTCTTGGTTCGCTGTACTCAGGAGACAACCATATTTAAGGATGACATGTCACTTAAGCTGACCCCCACTCTCTCAAAGTGGCATAATAATAATCTTGAATCTTAGTCTTAGATACAATTACTATAGAAAACCATAAATTTGGCTCTTCATCCAGAACATCTAGGACCGGCTATTAGGCCACTAGCTTGATCATATCTTTACCATAGTTTGTCAAAAGATATTTGTACATTGAGAAGTAACAAAAGACTTCAGCATTATACGTCTAATTCAACCATATAGTTCTTATGTTGTGCACACGAATCAGTTTTTCAGAAGCAACTCTCCTTTAACAATCCATTTTTTCTTGTGTCTGTATTATTTGGTCTTACAAATATCACAATTCAAGACAGCTTTCACTTCCAATCTTCCAATAACAATTGCAATTTGGAGTGCTAACTGATATACCAACAGAAACCAATATACGAGTGGTTTTTTGATCGGCGAATTGGCCGAGGCCTATTCTTTTTTTTTTTTTATAATCCAATCATAGATGCTATGCTGGTTCTACCCATGTGATTTTAACGTAAGAAAAATATTGTATGTCTCCAAAGTCACCAAAATATTTTACAATTTATACTTGGTTTTGCTGCAAAGCTCAGCTGCTAGTTGCCAATAGACATTTAGTGTGAGATTTTCCTTCTGTGGTTATATTGGTTTTAAAATGTAGCACCAGAAAAACTTACTTCCAGATATACGCACTGATTCATACAAGTTTATTTATTTGTTTATTTATTCTTTATTTTTTTAATAGTGAGTACATAAACATGTAATGTTTCAGTTAAACATGAAAGACTAACCTTCTCTGCTGCAATCCTCAACTTTGGGGCTGCCATCGACCGGAGAAATGAGTACGGCAGCATTATTGCACTGCGGTTATTTCGATCCTTGCACTCCATAAACCTGAATAGCAATGATTATAAAGTCTTCAAACAAAAACAACAATAGATCACTATACGACCTTTGATTTGACAACTCAATGGTGTTTCGCTCAATGGATCACTATTGCTCAATTATCAGTAGTTAGTATTGACAAATTTAAGACCATAGTTTAATGAGTAGTGGAATTTCCAGGAAATATGCATGCTTTAACCCACTCCACATAAAGAAATGAAAATTGAAGTAATTTCATCATTTTCATAACATCAATAATAGCAGTTTTTATTTAACAGTTAATTAAGTAAAATAAGGTAGACTGTGAACGATTGTCGAATCTACATGAAATGTAAACAACCTACATTTCCTTTTTCCCTTTTCCTTCTAAAATAGTGTGCATTGGGAGAATTAAATCACAATCATTGCATCACATATACTTTGCAATAAAAACTACAGCTTTTATCTCCTAAAAAATTCTGTCACGGAATATCTAAGAGCATGCATGGCAAACATCAAATGAATCAGCATAAGTTTATACTACTTGCGCTTGAAATAGATGATCAAAGGAAAACAAGTATCCAAATCCAGAAAAAGAATTTACCATGAAAGAGGGCTTGCAGTTCTGTTTATCAACAAAATATTTGAGTAACGACTGTCCTCTGTGAGATTAACTCGACTAACACCCTCGACATGGGCAACACCCCTAGCTCCCAACTTCATACTTGTTGACAGCACCTGATGCCATAGTTTTGAATTGTCTAGAATTACTGGCACTGTTTCAGATATGTAGTCCGTATCATACAAAGAGTCCATCGCACATGAGCTTGCTGCCCACCTACCAAATAGGAGGAAACTAGTTCAGATCACACGACAAACTGATTTTCTGAGTCATAAAAAATGTACAGAAATTAAGTTTCTGAGAAAGTCCAGAATTCAAAGCATAGTATATAGCAGTGATTCCCCTTCCAAGAGGGAATATCTTACAGGTCCTCTGAAGTTGCATTGTCGGCTTGATGAAGTATTCCCTTCTTGTTGTGTATTGGATTGATACACATTCTGGAAGGCATTACAAAAGTTCTGCAACAAGGAGAACCAACAAAATTGGAAAACATCAGCCAGACATTCCTATAACCATAGAAACCAAACTATTTCATGATAAATCAATATCCCCTAACATCACCACCAATCATTTGGTGGGGGTGGTAATGTTGCTCATTTTTCTCGACCAGATCTTGGTTTCAAGTTATTTCTGCTGCATTGGACAGGGTCATTGGGCAACACACTTCGTGAAGCGATCCATATGCCACACAAGGATGCTCTGCTTCCTCCTAGTTATGTGGAATTGCGATCCTCTATCCCTACAACCCTTTCCTTCAAAATGAAAATACATATAATATCCCCTAACTTTAGAAATTAACAACAAGCACAAAATTAACTTCCATATCAAGTTTCGGACTATGAGTACCTAGCGATGTGTCCAGAAATGAATAACTGATTTAAATTTCACTCACACCACTCAACTCAAAATTCCAAATACAACCCTTTTCACATAATCTAGACATTGACAATTCTCTGCTTTTCACACATTTTCTCGGCAAGCAAACAAATGAATTACTAAAGTTTAAACCTTCTAAAACAAAAGCAACCCTTCAAAAAAAAAAAAAAAAAAACAACGTACCTTTTAAGGAACATGGCCTCTTCAAGGGCACACCTGAGGCTGGATTCCTGGTGGCCGAGACCCTCACAGGAATTGCAGTGCTTTCCGGGACAGTCTATTCTGTTGCCCCAATACAAGTACTTTTCGTTCCCCGTGTGACGATACTTGTTTCTCCCCAGTCTGACACCGAATTCCGGGTTCTTGTAAGAGGACAAGAGGGACCCATTTGTGGAAATTAGAGAGGACAAGAGGAAGAGAAGAGCAATGACGGCCACGGAGAAGACGAAGAAGACGATTGAGGATCTGGGTTTGCTTGGTTTGTGCTTTGGGGTTCTGTGGAAAGCCATTGAAGTTAGGTGCAGACAAGAAGACGAAGAAGATTGTTACGAGGAAATATCTACAAGGCTCTTGTCGCTCAGATCTTGCCTTCCAGGCCAAAGGCCATCATCATTTTCATTATTAACTGCACATGGGATGGAGTTTGTTCGCAGCTTGGTTAAAGCATAAAGCCATTATTTAATTTCTTTTACCGTTTACCAAACACCTAGGCACGATAATATCAAGAGATGACATTGTGAATTATTAGAATATATTGTAACACCCCGAAGTTAATTAAGTGTAATTAAAATGCTAAATGGTGGGTTAGTGTGTCATAATGAGTGTTTTAGAACTTAATTTGATTATTTGTGAAAATTGAGAAAAACTTATGTTATTTTACTCTTTTAATGATTTTTAATTATTCTGAATTGTTTTTAATTGTTAATTTAATTTTCAATGAAGCAATTTGATTTTGAAAACAGTGTATTGTTGCACACAGTTTTGTACAACTGCTTTTTCTTTTTCTCTATTTATTTTCTCTCTCTCTCTCTCTTCCTCTCATTTTCTCACGCTCGTCTCTCTCTCCTCTCACTCTCACTCTCTCGGTTTCACTCACCCTCTCTCTCAATCTCTCAAAATTTTTGAAACAAAATTCGTTTTCAAGCTGCGAGATTGTGGATTGAAGGCTCGGGAACGCGATTGAGCAACCACAAACTCGATTCAAGCTTTATTTTAAGGTTAGTTTTTAAAATTTCTAAACTTTTTCAATTTTTCAAATTTTCTTGCATTTTGAAATTTAAGAGTTTCTAAGTCTAGAAAAGCTTTGATCTAACTTAGAGTAACTTAGATTAACTAGAATTGAAGCTTTATTTCATCAAAAACGGATTGAAATCGAGATTTTTCATTTTTCCTATATTTTCTCTATTTTTGGATTTTTGAGAAAATCTTGTTTAAAACTTGTTTTAAATCACTAAAAAGTGTTCTACTATGATTTCCTATAGTTTATGATGATTATCCATGCCTGGAAACTGAGAAAACAAGTGAGATTTGAGAATTTGGATTCGGGAAGCCGAGAACCCGTGCGTGGAAATTTCTGGAATTTCCTAGATCGGCAAGCCGAACTTCGTGTTCGGCAGGCTGGATTTAAAGGATCGGCAGGCCGGATTCATCCGACCGGCAGGCCGAACCTGGAGATGTTCGGCCGACCGGACCTGTTCTTCTGGCAGGCCGAACTGTGCAGTTCGGCAGGCCGAACTAGGGAGACCGGTAGGCCGATCGAGCAAGGAAAAATTTTGTGATTTTCCCCTGTTTTAACTGTTTTGAATCCTAATTTAAATTTTAACTTTATATAATGATTTTATAAACCTAAATTTCACACTAGGACATCATGAGATGATTTAGTATCATAGAATACCTCGGGTTAGATACTAATGGACTAAGTTACTAT
>CAMOHE010026352.1:0-17596 GCA_946598075.1 Artocarpus hirsutus | reverse complement strand
CCCCTCGCCCCCACCCGCCCCTCGCCTCCACCACCCTCACCGCCACCCACGGCCCCCACCCACCCCCCTCGCCCCTCGCCCCTCGCCCCTCGTTCCTCCACCCCTCGGCCCCACCCACGGCCCCCCCTCAGCCCTAATCTATCACATGTGTATTATGGGAAATTATGTATTTGAAATTGTAAATTTGTGAATATGTGTAATTTGTGAAATTGTGTAATTGAAGTTGTAAATTTATGCATATGTGTAATATGTGAGGATATGTGAATATGTGTAATATGTGAATATGTGTAATTTGTGAAATTATATGTGTAATTGAAATTCTAAATTTGTGAATATGTGTAATTTGTGAAATTATATGAATATGTGACGTTGTGTAGTTGAAATTGTGAACTTGTGAATGTGTCAAGATTTGAATACGTGAAATTATGTCAATATATGAAATTGGGAACTTGAAATTGTAAACTTGTGAATATGTGAAGATGTTATTTTGTGAAATTATGTGAATATGTCAATATGTGTAATATGTGAAATTGTGCAATTGAAATTGTAAATTTGTAATTATTTGTAATGATGTCTGGTTATGTAAATATGTGTAATATGTGAAATTATGTGAATATGTGCAATTTGTGAAATTCTATATGTAATTGAAATTGTAAATTTGTGAATATGTGTAATAATATGTGAAATTATATGAATATGTGAAATTGTGTAAAAATGTATGAAGTGGAATATGTGAAGATGTGAATATGTGTAGTTTGTGATTTAATATTAGTATGTATGTGTTAGTTTTTGAATACTTTGCACGAGTACAATGTCTCGCGAGATTGATAGTGACCAGTATGAGGACGAGTATGAAGACTGCACTCCATCTTCATCGCAATATAGCAAGGGAAACCAATGCAGTAAGCCACGAAGGCAAACCGAATTTGATCCGAAAGTAGACTTTGAGCGAAGGGCTACATTAATGAAAAAAATTCATCAGATGAGAAAGAAAGGTTTAAGAATTGAAGTGACTTTTGATTCAAAAGGCCAACCAGAAGGCGCACCAGGCCATGAATTAAGCAGTTGGATCAGAGTCCTCAGTCGAGAGGATGTTCTGATATGGACAAAAGAGTGGAGGTCTAAGGATTTAGATAAAGTAAAAGATGTGATTTGGAGAGAAATATACAAAGCTTTCACAGTTGAGGATTGGTACAGGATAAGGGCTTTGAAGGTTTATAGCGAATTAGCAAAAGGGTTCAGATCCAACCTCTACGTTACCTTCGTGCAGCCATACCTTTCCATTCTGGAGGAGGATGAAAATGTATATAAATGGCCTCCTACGGTAGTACACTACTACCCCTTCATAAACGATGACGATTGGGAAACTTTTGTGAGGTATCGACGTTCCACCAAATTCCAACTGCTATCATCAAATGCAAGAAAAATAAGAGTGAAAAATGAATACTGCTCTATGGTTGGCTGAGTCGGATATAGAGAGCTCGAGCAATCCTTGGTACGTTAATATTTTACTCATATTACATATATCAATTATTCTAGCATTACTATGTGACTAACATAGCGTAACACAGTTTGCAAAGACAAGCGTGCTACCAATATTGGAGGAATTGTGGGTAAAATCATGTCAAGGCCCTGATGGCCAGTTTAAAAATCCAAAAGTAGTAGAAATTGAGAACTTGATTGTAAGTTTACTGAACATGAACAATTAATTTGTAATTTAATACCAGATGGAGGATTGCTTGAATAACATGGTTGTGTTGTTGTTTTACAAAATGAATACACAACACAACAAAGTCAAGGGAGCTTCCAATTGGTCAATAATGATGACATTTTGATGAGGGCACTAGGGAAACCAAAATATTCAGGATGTGTTCGCGGTCAATTGAAGTATGTGAAGCAGTCTCAATACTTCGACCTCCAATTAGGTACTTCAAAATTGAATTCCCAAATGTCAAAGATGCAGATGGAGATTATAGAACTACGGGGTCTTATGACCAAGCTCATTGTCCAAGGATGTGCCAAGTCGCTGGATGATAACATCTCATAGCACAACAGCTTCAAAGCTAGTTATAACCCTTCCAATAATGTAACAGAAGCACCAAAAGCTCCAGAAGTCCAATTGTCACCTCCTCGTCAAGAGCCCGAACAATGTAGGCTCTTCATTAAGGATAGAATTAATGGTGGGTGTGCACTTGTTGCGCTTGGGAAGGTGTGGATAGAGAGTCTTCCAACTGATACAGTTCATGGACGGCTATTAGGGGAAGAGAACGTGCGCGTTAGCATCACTACCATCAGAGTTAGAATAGTTGAATTGCTTGTTCCAACACTTGAAGCAACAATCGTGGGTGAAGTAGCCAAAATCTTCGTTGCATGGCCGAAGAGGTTAGTTGAAGTCATCACAATGATGAAGACGAGTCAGGCGCCTAGCCATGTTCCACAAGATCTAAGCGAAAAGAAACGTCAAAAAAAGAAAAGCTCTACAAAAGCAAGAGAATCACAACCTAGGGTAGAACAAAAACAAGAACAAATCGTTGCTAATGAGCAACTGCTTGTATTTAACTTCGCTTCAATACCTCAAGAATTTATGCAGTTGGCTCTATACACACATTCTTTCATACGCGATGGGTCGATGATTCAGTGCCCGATACCGGTAATGTTACTAGCAATGAATTGCCTATCTATGTGGGGTATGAAGACGTTTACTACTTCATCAACTTTGATAAAACCAGGGCAAACTGTATCCTGGTATACCTCAGGTAATAACTCCATCCTTATTTCATATTTTTAAAATATAGGTAGAGTTGTAAGGTGCTTTCAAATAATTGACTATATTGTTTTTTCTTATAGTTTTTTGGTGGAATGTTGTGAACTTCAAGGCTTGGCGCAAAATTTCAGCTTCACATCTCCGGCCATTGTTTCAAGTGCTGCAAGAGACCAACAGAGTAATCGTAGAAAGCGCACCACATCACTCCTCCACCTATTAGCTCAAGCATCGAGGGAGAAATTATTCTTCTTGCCATACAATGTTAGAGAACATTGGATGTTGGGACTTATTTTGCCATGGGAGGATCAAATATATTGGTTTGACCCCCTCGGACACCCACCACGTGAGGATTTCGTATCAGTCACGACATTGTAAGTATTAATGTTCTCTTATAAAATTAACAGTTTTTAGTCGCATATAATTGTATCGTCTATTAATTCATTTAAACATGACACATTGTTAGGGCACTTAACGATTGGAAGCTTTAAGTGGAAAACAGTGTCACAAACTGACCGAACAGAATGCTATATTCCAAACGTAAGTGTCCAAGACAATAAGAAAATGTAGAATGTGGTCTTTTTATTCTACGTTTCATGCAGGATATAATTACAAGTGGTAGATAAGCCTTAGGAAAAAAAGATTTTTATATACATACAGATATACATGAAGTTAGATTAGAGTGGGTACAATTTGTAAATAGGTATGTGCTCTTTAGATAGATAGATGGAGATAGTAGATAAATAATTGCTCAAAATAGCTCAAATGTAAATGATCTTGTAAATACCTTGTAATTTCAATATACACCAATTTTTGAATGCAATTAGGGCCTTTCTATAATGGATAACACATGGGACTGGTCATCCTGTGGGAAATAAAAAATTTTTGGAGATTTTTTTTTAGGCGAATACCAATTTTTCACGATGATTTTTCAAAAAACAATCGTAGAACACTAAGGATTCCACGACGGTTTCTTGAGAAACCGTCGTGGAATGCAAAGGATTAACGACAGTTTCTCAAGAAACCGTTGTGGAATCCTTTGCATTCCACGACGGTTTTTCAAGAAACCGTTGTGGAATGTTAATTTTCTACGATGGTTTTTTGAAAAACCGTCATGGAAAATTACCCCATTCTACCCCTTCCTAAGCCAATTTTTCTATTACATGGTAGTAAAAAAACCATCGTGAAAACTCCATGTTGTACCACGACTGAAGTTTTCACGATGGTTTTTAACCATCATGGAATCCACAGTTTGAAGTAATGATTTGACCAAAGCACAAATGCCAAAGATAAGTCTTATTAGAGTAAGAAGTTTTAAGTCTTTTAGAGTTATTATCATTCATCTTAGCATTAAGTAGTAAGCCCATCTTAGGTTTGATAAAATATAGATTATTTTGTATCCATCCAGAATAGATAAAAGATTTGTTTTTACAAATCATCACCTTATTATTAAAAGAAACAAATAGAAGTCTTTAAATAAACAAGCTATAGAAATTAAATTTCTCTTAAATTTAGGAACACAAAAACAATCTCACAAAATTATATTCCTATAATTATCAAAATATAGATGGACGTCCCCCATTGCTTCAGCTAAGACCAAGGATCCATCGTCCATCTAAAGCATGAAGTCTTCATGGAGCAGACTTCTCGTTTCTTTGAACACTTGCAGAGAAACACAATCATGATTAGTTGTACTAGAATCTATGACCCAAATGTCACTGGATTCTTCAACTAAACAAGTTTCTAAATACAGAAGATCACACCTACCTCCTCGGGAAAGGAAGTCCTTACAATTTTTTTTATATGCCCGACCTTCCTACAAAAGAAGCACTTTAGGTTCTTCTTCTTCTTCTTCTTCTTACTCTTGTTATTAGCAGGAATAGAAAACTTCCCATTCTTGGCCTGTCGTTTCTTTCCATTCCTAGGGTTAGGAATAGAACTAGAAGCAACCACCAAGTTGGCCTCGCCACGAGCAAGAGATTTCCTGACCAGCAGTTCAAACTCCTAAAACTGTTTCATCAACTTTGTTAAGGTCATATCCTGTCTATTGTTTAAATTAAAAGTAGCTCTAAACGGAATAAACTCCTTAGACAGAGTCTCAAAGACCATAGTCATCTGATTTTAAACATCGATGTCAGCTCCATTGGTTTATGCCTCAACGAGGTAACCTATGACCAACATCATGTGCTCCTTTACAGATGTCCTCGGTTTTTGTTTACAGTTAAGAAGTTTCTAAAGTGCCCCTTGTTGCTTAGTTAAGGCCTGGCCTCCAAACATGTCTTCCAGATTATCTAAGATCTGCTTAGTAGTCTCATAATCCTCATGTTAAGCCTACAACATGTTGTCCATGCTAGCTAAAACATAGTAGCGGGCCTGATCATTTGCATCTTTCCAATGATCATATGCTTGGATTTGATCGTTGGTGGAATTTCCCATAGGCTCGGGAGGGCAAGGGGTTGTCAGCATAAATTTTAGTTTCTCAAAAGAGTGGATGATATTCAGGTTCCGTTTTCAATCATTATAATTCTTTTTGGTTAATTGATTTTTGTCAAGTATCAATGATAAAGCGTTTTTAGACAATTTTAATTTACAATAAAAAATCATATACAAAACATAAACAAACACAGCATAATAATTTACTAAGATAACACAATCATGAAAAAAACATGAAAACGTGTTTATGTGTCAAAACCTTGAAAATATCACAACCTTACAACGATAATTCCCAACTCGGAATTCAACAAGCTCCTAGGGGAGTCATGCCAAATTCAATCAGGAACACGGATCCCCTCCTAATTAATACATACAATCCAGGACCTGTATGATCCAGCATATATTAATAATTGTTTCTTTGGCCATTAATTTTATTAATAAAGTTCCTAGGGGAGGTTAATAATAGAATTAACATGAGTGTATAACCCTTGTTTCAATATTTTATCAATAATTTATAATCACCACCAAGGAGTGTGCAACCATAAATCGTGCTAAAATACCTTATCCTCTTAGAGATCCAATCCAATATATGATGAAGTCCCTTCCAAGGTTGGAACCACCATGTTCTACCTATGGACTAACGATGGAGGCCTTAGGTCCTCTCTTCGAAAACTTTCTCCTATTCAATCTTTTGAAATCAAGGTTTTATTTTAAAACATGCATAAATAATTTTAAATTGAGTGGCACTCCCTATTTTATATGGCATGTTATCAATATACATGGCAAATCGTATTATAATGTAGACAAGCAAAGTAATCATGCAAAGCTACAAGCAAAATAATAATAAATAACCGTAATATTATGGTTCCACCCTAGAGAATAGAAAATAAAAATTATAAGAGAATAATCGAAACATATTATCGATTCTTCATCCTAGAATCCTCAAGCTGTATCCTTATTCCTGTAATGCCCATCTTCAGGTCTTCAATCCCACATAGATCGAATACTCCATATTTCCAGTCATATCCAAATTTTAATATTTCTCAGAATTGTCTCAAAAATAAAATTAAAACTATGTCAAAAACTAGACCTTTTCTGAAAAAAATTTCCAGCTCTCCACTGGAAATACTTGGGAACTCCATCATCTATCTTCTAGATCCGCCTTCTAGATCCGTCTTCTTCGAACGATTATTTAATTACAAAATTCTTACAAATTTAAAATTAAATAATAATTCCTAGACAGAGATGATAGTCCACCATCTAATTACATCAAAAATCTAGATACAAATTCTAAACTCTAAGGAGACTTAACCGGCATAAATTAATTAATTAATTAATTAATTAATAATAATTTAATTAACCATAATTAATTAATAAATATCCACCATATAATTCATGACAATATAAAAATATATAGAAACCCTAAAGTGCCAACTCTCTAAAAATAAAATTTAAGCATACGAGAGATCACGATCACATAATTTATACATATAGCATGATCACAAACTCATAAATTTATATAAAAACCATGGCTCTAATACCAATTATTAGAAAAATAGTATACAGTGGAATTTCAAAATTTTTATATCAGAGTATTTTTCAAAACATAAGTTTGACATGCTATATGCATATATTAACCAGATCTTACTAACCTTTTGTGTGCCAAAAAGCTCTTGCAATCAATGAAAAAAAGTAATGTTTTAGAAGGACCTCAACCAACTAGCCTTCTTTGCTATTTTCTATCCATGATCGAAATGAGTATGGGCTCACGTCGTTCAGCTTTTCCACCAGATGGTTCTCCTTCCAACCAATTGAGGGAACCCAAAGCTACAATTCGTGATTTGTGAACAATAACTCTCAGGGAGTTTCTAGAGTTTCACCGATAGAGTCTCAATTTTAATCTCTCAACTGATCTAAATAATGATAAGACTCACTCCCCTTTACATAGAAGTTGGGCACAGGAGTCAGTCCTTATTAGATAGGGTCTCAAAACTTCAAATCAAAATCCAGCTAGTATCATAATCTGATAAAATCTGCATAAAAACACGTGATCTTTTTATCACATGGCCGACATGCCGATTTGACAAACCGACATGCCGATCTAACAAACCGGCATGCCGAACTTGCCCCATCGATAGGCCGAACCTGAGGATCGATATGTTGAACCAACGATAAAAAATCCCAGCTATTCTTTTATTCTCCACCTGAGATTCTATAGAATAAAGTCTCAGTTTTAATTCAAATAACCCAATAGAGAAGTTATCTAATTAAAACAACTTTATCTAGATAATCTCTAGGAAAATAAATGAATTCTTGATAATTCTACAAGTTTATCTTGATTTATTTTTTTTCAAAATTAAATCAACTGATAAACATATAAGAATTATTCGATACCAATAATTCAACAAGTTTATCTTGAATTAATTTTATTACAAAATTAATTCATCTAATAAATAGACATGAATTATTTGATTTTTCCGAATTTAGCCAATCTGATAAATCTGACATAAGTCACCAATTATTGACAAAGCACGCCATATCATTATAGGATTTTTATGAGCTAGCAAATGAGACCAAATGAACCTATATAGCTCAAGCTCCCGATAATTATGAAACTTAATATCCCATATATACATTTCATAATTACCAACTCTAATGCTACTCTACTAAAAGCTTTGAGCTACACTCTTGAACTATATAGAATTATGAAGCCCGTATAGCTAAGTCTCTATGACATATCATAATGTATCATATCCATATAGGATTATCCATAATCAGCTTAAGGATAAATTCTGTATTGCCTTCCTGATTATTTTTATCTTACGTTCTATTATCTCACTATTGGAAAACTTACCATCCAAAGATAATATACCATTCAGTTACACCTATGTATCTAAATGGTTGAGCACTCCAGTTTTTCAATTACAAGATAACACATATAAGAGGATATTACTACTCCTAAAGAGGAGCTATGGATTCCATATCTATGAATAACAAGTCATGCTATCAAGAGTCATGCCTCTAACGTACCGGTATGTGTACCACTATTAAAAATGTGGATTTCACCCTTTGATATATCAAAAGACATGAGTCAAGACAACGGGCTCATTATTTATCTTAGGATTAAGATACGATACAAATGATTATCTAAAGTGAATTGATTTGTTGAGACAAAATTATTAATCCAAATCAATTCACTTTATGTCCCGATCCAACACATCATCACCTATGACAATGTGCCAATATTTCTATTCATGGAGTCTACCTCCGATGGTCAAGACAAACCATCTCCTAGTAGGGATATAGGTAACATAACAATCTTTGCATAAACAAAGTGCCTAACTTTATTCCCTCGATTGCGGATCTTAAGATTTAGACCATCACCTTAAGAATCATGTCTTTTGCATAATATGTCCATCATATGCCCAATTCTTAAAGGTTTAGACCGACAATCTCAGACTTTTGTTTGCTTAACATACATTCAACAAATATGAACGTAAAGAGGACAAGATTTGGTATACAAACAATAAATAAATTCTTTATTGATAAAAATGTTCCAAAAACATATTATGTTTTTACTCCTTAGGGCATACACGTCTTACAATATCATAATGTATTACATCCCTATATGATATTCATAATCGGCTTAAGGATAAATTCTATTTTACATTCCCAATTATTTTTATCTTACATTCCATTATCATACCATTGGAATACTTACTATCCACAAATAGTACACCATTTGGATAAATCTATGTATCCAAATAGTTGGGCGCTCCAGTCTTTCAATTACAAGATAATGCATAATAGAGAATATCATTAACTCTACAAAAGATCTATGTATTCCATATCTATGAATAACGAGTTTACATCATTCAAGAGTCATGTCTCCAATATACTAGTATAGATATCATCATTAAGTCAGGGTATCACCCTTTGGTACAACAAAAGACATAAGTCAAGAATAGGGGACCAATAGTTATTTTAGGATTAAGACATAATACATATGATTGTCTAAAGTAAATTGATTTGCACAAACAGAATTATTAACTAAAAAAATTCAACTTTTTCGATCTAATACATTGTCACAATTGATAATGCACCAATGTTTCTACTCACGGAGTCTTACTTCGAGAACCAAGATAAGCCATCTCCCATCAGGGATGTAGACAACATAACAATCTTAGTATGAATAAAGTGCCCAAATTTATTCCCTTGATTGCCGATCTTATGATTTGGACCATCACCTTTAAGATTCATGTCTTTCACATAATCAGTCCATCATATGCACAATTCTTTAAGGTTTTGACCGATAGTCTCTGACTTTTGTTTACTTATCATACATTCAATAGAAATGAACATAAAGAGGACAACATTTGGTATATGAATAATAAATAAACTCTTATTGATAACATGTCTCTAAAAATATATTACAACATTTTACTCCTTATGGCACTTTGTCTAACAGTCTCTTCATTATCAGCCTGTTGCCAGGAACCTCAATACCCTCAATAGAGGCATGTTTGCCCCAGTACAAGGGAAAGGTAATAAGGTGTCACCTATCACTCTTCGAGTAGGGGTTAGAATTGTAGTATCTAAGCTACCATTTAATCTCATCGTCGATCTCCCTTAGACATGAAAGGTACCATTGAACTACTCGAAGTTGTCCCTCTAAGATCATTTTCATGACCCAAACTATTAAACGAAGGTTCTGCTAGTGCATCTTCAATTGGGCACTGTCTCCAACAGTGGCCGATGCAACCACAATGGAAACAAAAGTCGAGAATCTTCTCATATTTAACTAATAACCAAACTACCTTCCTTGAAGACCCTATTTTTGCTTGAACCACTAGTCATAGTGGCTTTTTCACATCGACCAAAACTCTGACTCTAGGGAAACTCATTGCATCTCTTGTTTCTATTCGTATCAACCAAGAGATTTATATCGACTCCGTCCTGTAAATGCATCCCAATTGAGGGTTAGATGTTTGGAATGAGAAAACCATAGAACTAAATCCAAAATTTGATAAAAATAAGATCATCTCCATTTGGTTCACCAACCTTGTCTAACTCTTTTAAAAGTAAGAGTGCTTTATTGAAAAGCCAAGGCTCTCCATTCAAAACTTTTTTCTTACTATCCTCATGCCCAAAGTAAAAGATGAAAAAATTCATTTTTATATGATTGTGTTATCTTACTAAAGTATTATATATGTTTGCTTACGTTTGCTATATAATTCTTTATTGTAGATTAAAAAGTCTGAAAATGCTTTATCTTTGATACTTGATAAAAACCAATTAACCGGTGAGAATTTTAATGATTGGAAATGGAACCTAAATATCGTCCTATCCTTTAAGAAACTAACTTTTGTGCCAACTACACCATTCCCTCACAAACCTACTGGAGAATCCACTTATGAGCAAATCTAAGCATATCATCGCTAGAAAGTTGCTAACAATCAGGCCTGGTATTATGTTATGGCTAGTATGCATAACATATTGTAGGCTCAACATGAAGATTATGAGACTGCGAGACAGATCTTAGATAATCTTGAAAACATGTTTGGAGGCCAAGCTATAACAAAATAGAAAAGGGCACTTCAAAAACTTTTGAATTGCAAGCAAAAACCAAGGACATATGTAAAGAAGCATATGATGTTGGTCATGGGTTACCATCTTGAGGCTCAAACTCATGGAGCCGATATCGATGCCGAGTCACAGATGACTATGCTTTTTCAAACTCTATCAAAGGAGTTCTTCCCGTTTAGAGCTTATTTGAGCAATAGATAGGATGTGACCTTAACGGAGTTGATAAAACAGTTACAAGAGTTTGAAAAACTGATTAAGGAAACTCTTGCCAGTGGAGAGATTGACTTGGTGGTTGCATCCAGTTCCAATCCTAATCCAAGAAATGGAAGGAAGCAAAAGGCTAAGGACAGAAAGGTTAAGCATATAAAGAAGAATTGCAAGGACTTCCTTTCCTGAGGAGGAAGGTGTGATCTTCTATATTTAGAACCTTATTTGGTTGAGGAATCTAGTGACATTTGGGTCATAGATTCTGGAGCAACTAATCATGTTTGTGTTTCTCTAGAGGGATTCTAGGAAACGTGAAGTTTACTTTGTGAAAACTTCACATTTCAAATGGACGATGGATCCTTAGTGTTGGCTAAAGTATGGGAGATGTTCATCTTTATTTTGATAAATATAGGAGTTTGGTTTTGCGAAATTGTTTTTATGTTCCTAAATTCAGAAGGAATTTGATATCTGCAGCTTGTTTATTTAAAGATTCCTATTCAGTTTCTTTTAATAATAAAGTGGTGATTTGTAAAAACAAATCTTTTATCTGTGATGGATGGATGCAAAACAATCTATATTTTATCAAACCTAAGATGGACTCACTGCTGAACACTGAGATAAATGATAATAACTCTAAAAGACTTAAGACTTCTCACTCTATTGAGACTTATCTTTGGCATTTGCGATTAGGTCATATTAGGTTGAATAGAATTCAAAGGTTTGTAAGGGATGGATCTTTAAGTCACTTAAAGGTAGAACTTATACCACAATGTAAATCTTGTTTAGAGGGTAAAATGACCAAAAGACCATTTAGGTCTAAGGGCAATAGGGCCAAATGGGTTCTAGAACTTGTGCATAGTGATGTTTGTGGATAGATGAACATCTGGGCACAAGGAGGGTATAAGTACTTCATCACTGTCATTGATGATTACTCAAGGTATAGCTATGTGTACCTAATGCACCACAAAAGCAAAACTTTTGACAAGTTCAAGGAGTTTCGGGCTAACGTGGAAAAGCAATTGGCTAGACTCGTAAAGGCACTTCGATCCGATCGAAGTGGAGAATACCTTTCTGATGAGTTCTTGGGACACTTATTAGAGAATAGGATTCTATTCTAGTTGACTGCGCTAGACACTCAGCAACAGAATGGCATGGCAGAGAGAAGAAATAGGACTTTATTGGACATAGTTCGATCCATGATGAGTTATTCATCATTGCTTTTATCATTTTGGGGAAGTGCAATACAAACCGCATGTTATCTTTTGACAATGTGCCTTCAAAATTGGTCCCTAAAACTCCTCACGAGTCATGGATGGGCAAGAAGACATCTTAAACCATATTTGCATATGGGGATGTTCAACTCATGTCCTATTTAAGGATGCGAATAAGTTAGAAGCACGTTCAAAAGTGTGTGTGTTTGTAGGATATCCAAAAGGGACTAAAGGTGGTTATTTTATAACCTAAAGGAAAATAAAGTCGCGGTTTCAACTCATGCGACTATCCTTGAGCAGAGTTACATGGACAACTTTAAGCCTCGAAGCAAAGTGATGCTTGAGGAGTTAAGGGGTGATTCGATCACTTAAGGGGTTCTGAATGAAATTGTTCCGATCTGTGTAGAAAAACCAAATGAACCTAAAAAACAACCTAACGGGCTTCGACATAGTAGGAGGATCGGGCGTCAACCCGAGCGGTATGTGTTCAATGGTGAGGCCTTCTTGACTGAACCAGATGAACATGACAAGGATCTTTACACTTACGCAAAGGCTATGGAGGATGTTGATTCAAAACTATGGATAGAGGTCATAAACATAGAGATGAAGTCTATGGAGACTAATCAAGTCTGAGAGCTTGTGGATCTTCCTGAAGGGGTAAAACTCATAGGGTGTAAGTGGATCTACAAGAGAAAAAGAGGAGTGGATGGAAAGGTCGAAGCCTTTAAGGTTAGACTCGTAGCTAAACGTGACACACAAAAGGAAGGTATCGATTACAAGGAAACCTTTTCGCCGGTAGCCATGCTTAAGTCCATCCAGATTCTCTTGTCCATAGTTGTTGTCTCAATTATGAGATTTGACAAATAGATGTCAAGACGACTTTTCTAAATTGCTATCTTGATGAGTCCATTTATATGAAACAACTAGACGGGTTCAAGGCTAGGGGTCAAGAGGGTAAGGTTTGTAAGCTGCTAAAGTCAATTTATGGACTTAAGGAGGCTTCCCATTCTTAGAACGTAAGATTTAATCAAGTGATCAAGACTTATGGGTTCTCACAAAATGTGGATGAACCATGTGTGTATAAACAGATAAAGGATAGGAATGTAGTTTTTCTACTACTCTATGTAGATGACATTCTGCTAATTGGCAATGACGTTATGGCATTGTCATCAGTCAAATTATGGTTGACTTAGTAATTTGACATGAAGGACTTGGGTGAGACTAATTTTGTTCTCGGTATCCATATTTTTCTGGATAAGAAGAACAAAATGATAGCTTTGTCACAAGCCAGCTACATAGATAAGATTCTCAGGAAGTTTGCAATGCAAGATTTCAAGAAAGGTGGGAAACCTTCTAGGTCTAGAATTACTCTTTCTAAGAAAAACTCTCCAAAGTCTAAGGAAGAAAAAGAATACATGAAGAAGGTGCCTTATGCTTCGACCGTGGGTAGTCTCATGTATGCCATGCTTTGCATGTGATCAGATATTTGTTATGCGGTCGGGATTGCAAGTCGATTTTGAGTGGATCCAGGATTGAACCATTGGGTTGTCGTAAAACATATTTTAGAGCACCTGAAAAGGACTCAAGGGTATATGCTTGTATATTCAAGTGAGGACTTAACGCCTCGAAGATACACTGACTTAGATTTTCAATCTTGTCTAGATTCAAGGAGATCGACTTCTGGGTTTCTGTTTACTCTAGGGGGCGGTGCCATTAGTTGGAGAAGTGTGAAGCAAGATTGCATTTCAGATTCAATGATGGAGGCCGAGTATATGGTAGCTAATGATGCTTCGAAAGAAGCAATGTGGCTCCACAAGTTCCTTGGGGATCTTGGGGTAGTTCTTGGTATGGATAAGGCAGTATCACTATAATCTGATAACAGTGTGGAGACAGCTAATGCTAAGGAACCAATATTTCACAAAAAAGTGCAAGCATATTGATTGGATGTATCATGTGATAAAGGACTTCGTCGCGTTAGAGGACAATTTAGCTGATTCATTCACAAAGACACTTATTGAGAGAGTCTTCGAGAGGCATGTGGAAGTTATGAGGATGAGAGCCTTGTCATATTTACTCACTTAGTGCAAGTGGGAGATTGAAAGATGTGTATGCCTTAAGGAGTAAAAATGTAATATGTTTTTGGAGACATTTTTGTCAATAAAGAATTCATTTATTATTTATATACCAAAATTTATCCTCTTTACGTTCATATTTATTGAATATGTGTTAAGCAAACAAAAATCTGAGACTATCGATCTAAACCTTTAAGAATTGGGCATATAATAGACTGATTATGCGGAAGACACAATTCTTAAGGTGATAGTTTAAATTATAAGATCTGCAATCAAAGGAATAAAGTTGGGCGCTTTATTCATATAAAGATTATTATGTTGTCTATATCCCTATTGGGAGATGGTTTGTCTTGACTATCAGAGGTGAACTCCGTAAATAGAAACATTGGTACACTATTATAGATGACGATGTGTTAGATTGGGACATAAAGCAAATTGATTTGGATTAATAATTTTGTCTCAGCAAATCGATTCACTTTAGATAATCATTTGTATTGTATCTTAATCCTGAGATGAATAGTGGGCCCGTTGTCTTGACTTATATCTTTTGATGTATCAAAGGGTGACATTCACATTTTTATAGTGGTACCATGCTGGTACATTAGAGGCATGACTCTTGACGGCGTAGACCTGTTATTGCTAGATATGGAATCCATAGCTCCTCTTTAGGTGTAGTTGATATCCTCTTATATGTGTTATCTTGTAATTAGAAAACTAGAGCACTCAACCATTTGGATACATAGGTGTAACCAAATGGCATACTGTCTTTGGATGATAAGTTTTCTGATGGTGAGATAATGGAACGTAAGATAAAAATAATCGGGAAGGTAAAATAGAACTTGTCCTTAAGCCGATTATAGATAACCCTATGGGGATATGATACATTATGATATGTCAAGGAGACTTAGCTAAACAGGCTTCGTAATTCTATATAGTTCGAGAGTGCAGCTCCAAGCTTTTAGTGGAGTAGTGTTGGAGTTAATAATTATGAAATGTATATCTAGGATATTGGGTTTCATAATTATCAGGAGGTTGAACTATATAGGTCCATCAGATCCCTTTTGCTAGCTCATAAAAATCCTATAACGATACGGCATGCTTTTCCAATAATTGGTGACTTATATCAGATTTATCATATTGGCTAAAATTCAGTAAAATCAGATAATTCATGTTTATTTATTGGTTGAATTAATGTTGTGATAAAATTAATTCAAGATAAACTTGTTGAATTATCGGGAATGGATAATTCATGTATGTTTATCGATTGGATTAATTTTGAATTAATTCAAGATAAACTTGTTAAATTATCAGGAATATTTATTTTTCTAAAGATTTTCTAGATATGACTGTTTTAATTAGATAACTTCTATATTGGGTTATTTGAATTAAAACTCATACTCTATCCCAAGAATCTTAGGTGGAAAATAAAGATTCATAGGGATCTTTTATTGGAGGTTTGGCAGGCCGATCTTTAAGTTTAGCTTGCCGATTGAGGAGGTTCGGCAGGCCGATCTACCAGTTCGGCCTGCTGACTGGCGATTGAAAGATCACGTATTTCCACACAGATTTTATCAGATATTGTTTCTAATTTGATTCTGATTCAAATTTTTGAGGCCTTATCTGATAAGGATTGACTCTTAGACCCAACCTCTATAAAAAATGGAGTGAGTCTCATTATTATTTAGATCAGTTGAGAGATTAAGAGTGAGACTCTACCGGTAAGACTCTAGAAACTCTCTAAGAGCTATTGTTCACAAATCATGAACTGTAGCTTTGGGTTCTCTCAATTGGTTGGAAGGAGAGTCACCTGGTAGAAAAGCAAAATAATGTGAGCCTACACTCACTTTGATTATGGATAGAGAATAGCAAAAAAGACCAGTTGGTTAAAGCTCTTTTGGAATGTTACTTCTCTTCACAGATTACGGGAGTTCTTTGGCATTCAAAGGTTAATAAGATCTAGTTAATTTATGCATATAGCATATCAAACTTGTGTTTTGAAAAATATTTTGATATAAAAATTTTAAATTTTGCTGTATACTATTTTTCCAACAACACCTCCACTTGCTAGGGAAAATGTCAGCTCCACGGATCCGCTGCCCTATAGTGACCAAAGCCCCCGATATATGGAAGGACTAGAGCACCGCCAATCCACGAAGAGAAAAACCGCCACTTTACCATCTTTGACCATCCAAACAACTTGGATCTTGTAGTCTTCAGCCCCCAAATGTGGCCCAAATCCATAGCCCATTCCGTGTCAAAAACCATCCCAATTCACAAGAATGTCGACCCTTCCTCTAAGCTTTCATTGTCGTGTCACTCAGATACCCTCCCAAGGAGCTGGGAGTTCAAAAACCAACCCTTTAAAACCTCCTGTTGAGGCAGCACAACTACACTTTAAGAGAAGAAGATAAAACCTTCACAAGAAAGGGAGAAGCAAAAAACCCTATAAATAGTAAAAAAACTGTTAAATTTTTCTTTTTTTGTTAGGTTCCTGATAAAAGTAATTTAAATTTGGAATCAATCTATCAATAGTACATAAATTCTTCTCTCATTAAAATTAGTCCATATGATTAATTTGATCCTATAAATGGTCACTGAACTCGAAAACTATCTCTATAAGTAGTCTCTCTATTTAATTTTAGACGAAAATCGTTAACTTTTTCTTATAAAAAGTCTATAAAATATTTTTATCTTTAGAAATAGTTCATATGTTAAGAGTTGTACTAATTTTACTTCCTAAACTAAAAAAAAATCAAATTAAGAAAATTAGACGAATGACCTATTTTTGACCTTTTTTAAAAAATTAAACTTTTCAAAAATAGGATAATGATCGAACTTTTTAAAAATTAAGAAAATCACATTTTTTTTTAATTTTACAGCAATATGTTATTGATTAACATTAATAAACGCTTATTAACTATACTTTATTACTATAGACTGGTTTATTATTGATCTATTAATGATTTATTATCTATAAACTAATAAACTATTGAGTGAATAAACCACTAAGTTAATCAATGAAGCTACAAGTGAATACATCATTGATATACAAAAACAATCATTTTTCTAATTTTCAAAAACTTCGGCCTTGTAAATAGTGCAATCTTGAATACTAAAAAGGGTCATTGGCCAAATTTAGAGAACGTGATATAAATAGATATAAGCGCATGTAATTTTTATACTCTTTATCACATTAGTTTTCTTATAATCAAAATTACAAATAAAGTAATTGAAAACAAAACTTTTTTTATACATGACGAAACAAAACATTAAAACTTAACACATTCAAAATTAAACTATGAAGAGAATATTTGAATATATAATCT
>CAMOHE010026350.1:0-25985 GCA_946598075.1 Artocarpus hirsutus | reverse complement strand
CCTTGTGTTCAATGTGGAAACCATAGATTGTATCCAATTACAATTGTTAGAGGACATTTATTTTGAAATGGAATCATAAGTAGTTATCAAACGTGGCATTTTCATGGCGAGTCTAATTTCAATCCAACTTTACTAAGTAAAGAAAAGCAAGTTATTGTGGAGGATAATATGGAGGATGAAGACAATATGGTTGACATGGTTAATGATTTAGAAGAACACTTTGTGCACCGTCCGGATTTATTTGAGACAATGATAAATGATGTAAAGACACCAGTGTATGAGGGGTGTACCAATTTCACTAAATTGTCTGCTTTAGTTGGATTATGGAATTTGAAAGCGTTGGGTGGCTGGTCGAATTCTAGTTTCACAAAGTTGTTGAAATTTTTACAAAGGCTTCTACTAGAGGGTAATAAATTACCTACTAGTATGTATGAGGCTAAAAAGACTTTGAGCACTTTGGGAATGGATTATGAGAAAATTCATGCATGTGAAAATGATTGTGTTCTTTAGAGGCAAGAGTATGAAGACGAGAATCATTGTCCAGTTTGTCAATAAGCAAGGAGGAAAAAAGGAAAGGAGCCAAAAGATGGTAAGAATGGAGTGCCAAAGAAAGTGTTATGGTACATTCCACCGGTACCACGTTTGAGGGGTTAATTCGGAAACCCAGAACATGCCAAGAATTTGACATGGCATCATAACAAACGAGTGGATGATGGTATGCTTAGACACCCGACGGATTCACCACAATGGAAGACTTTTGAAGCCAATCATCCCAACTTTAGTGTGGATCCAAGAAACATACATTTCGCTTTGTCGACGGGTGGAATAAACCCATATGGTAACATGAGTAGTAGGCATAGCACTTGACCCGTAATACTTGTTAACTATAATCTCCCTCCAAAGATGTGCATGAAGCGAAAGTTTTTAATGTTGTCTTTATTGATTTCGGGTCCTTACCAACCAGGCAATGACATTGACGAATACTTAGGACCGTTAATCGATGATCTAAAATGTTGTGGGAAAAAGGAGTTGAAGTTAGAGATGCTTATCGAAAAGAGACATTCACACTCCGTACGATGTTGATATGGACAATTAACGACTTCCCTACATATGGTAATTTATCTGGCTATTCGGTGAAAAGTTGTATTGGTTGTCCTAATTGTATGACGAAAACGTCTCACAAATGGTTGAAAAATGAAAAGAAATTTTTTTTCTTGGTCATAGAAGATGGTTGCTAAGAGATCATTGCTACCGCAAACAAAAGAAAGCCTTTGATGGAAACAGCGAAGAAAGAGACCCTGCCTGCCCTTTGACAGGTGAACAAATATTTGAAATAGTATAAGATATAAGAGTTGTACTCGGTAAGAGAAAGCAAGGTAAGGAGGAGATGCAAAATGATGGACCATGGAAAAAAAGATCTATTTTCTTTGAACTTCCCTATTGGAAGATACTTTTTGTTCGTCATTGCTTGGATGTTATGCATATTGAGAAAAACGTTTGTGAATCCGTAGTCGGCACATTGCTTGACATTCCAAGCAAGACTAAGGATGGTGAAAAAGCTCGGTTGGATCTCATGGAAATGGAGATTAGGCCTAATTTGTTTCCCGAGAGAAGAGGGAATCGGACTTACTTACCTTTGGCAAAGCACACGTTATCTAGAGCGGAAAAGAGAAAGCTCTGTGAATGGCTTGCTTCATTAAAAGTGTCGGACGGGTATTCTTCAAACTTCAAAAAGCTGGTGTCGGTGAAGGATTTGAAACTTATTGGCATGAAAACACACGATTGTCATGTGTTGACGCAGCAATTGTTACCACTTGCTTTGTGGGGAATTCTAACAAATGATGTGAGATTTGCAATTTCTAAGTTGTGCTCGTTCTTCAATTCAATATGCACGAAGGTCATTGATCCACTTGTGCTAGATTTACTGCAATCGGAGTTGGTGCAAACCTTATGCATGCTTGAAAAGTATTTTCTACTGGCATTTTTTGACATCATGATTCATTTAACGGTGCACTTAGTACGTGAAGTTAAGTTATGCAGACCAGTGTATCTGAGATGGATGTACCCATTTGAAAGATATATGAAGGTTTTGAAGGGCTATGTGAAGAATCGAAATAGGCCGGAGGGATGTATTGTAGAAAGTTACATAGCTGAGGAATTAGTTAAATTTTGCTCTGAGTACCTATCTAATGTGGACACATTTGGAGTGCCAAAGACTATAAACATTGAGGCTAGGGGACTATCTACGGGCAATCCTTCATCAATAAGTCGAGAGGAGTGGAAGCAAGCTTGTCTTTATGTCTTGCACAATTCTAATGAAGTGGAGCCTTTCATTGAGGTGCACGTGAACGAATTAAAAAAAAATTCCCAAAAAGAGCAAGAAATGAGAAATGGTTGCAAGATGAACATAACCCGACCTTTCGGTTGTGTATTAGAGCACACATCTATGACAAGTGGTCCACATCACAAGATGGAGGCATGTCACATGAGTTGAAGAACCTAGCTAGAGGTCCGTCGTCGGTCGTTACAAGGTACACGTCATATTCCATAAATGGTTACACTTTCTACACTCACGAGAGGGATGAGAAGCATCCAGTGCAAAATAGCAGTGTAACTCTCCATGCAGAGGCTATGCATATTGCCTCCACCAAGGACAAGAATCCAGTATATGGGACCATGAACTACTTTGGTTTCATTGAAGATATTTGAGAACTTAATTATGGGGGATTATGCATAGCACTTTTTAAGTGCAAGTAGGCCGACAATAACTATGTTAAGAACGACAATGACGGCATCACAGTGGTTGACTTTAGAAGATTGGGATACATGAATGATCCCTTCATTATGGCATCATAAGCAATCCAAGTTTTTTATACTACAGATCCCCAAGACATGGAGTTGTCTCTAGTCATCCCGACAAAGCCAAGAATAGTTATCAATTGTGAAGAAGTTGATAAAGATTGCGCAGACATCCCTTCATTTACAAAGGGATTGCCACTGGTTGAAGATATAGTTAAATTTGAAGATGATGTTTCGCACTTGCTTCGTGAATATGTGGAATGGATATGTATTGACGAGCCAATAAAAAAAAAGGTTAAAAGATGAGCATCAATAATTTGTATATATGGCAATTTACTGCATTTTTCAATCTTATGGCAATTTCTACATATTGATCTATAGTTAAATTTATAGTGAAAATGGAGATAAAGTATACATTCTGGGCCATTGATGCTTAACACATGGGCTGGTCACTCTGGTTAGCAAAAATATAATGTGTGCAAGAAAGTCGGTAGACAATTTTTCCACGACGGTTTCTAGCACAAACCGTCATGGAAGGTGATCTACCACGACGGTTTCTAGAAGAAACCGTTGTGGAAGGTGAATCTACTACGACAGTTTCTGCCAAAAACCGTCATGGAAGGTGCATCTACAACGACAGTTTCCTGCAGAAACTGTTGTGGAAGATGACTCTACTACGACAGTTTCTGCAAGAAACCATCGTGGTAGCTTCCCCTGTATCACTAACTTTTGCTTCAAATTTTTGAAATCCGTGCCACCTACACCCATTATATGCATGCCCATTCCTCACACTCTCTCTCAAATCCCTCTTTCTCTCTCTCTCTAAAAACATCCACACCCTTTTCTCTCTCTCTAAAATCTGGCCTCCCTCTGCCTCCACCATCTTTATGGCGCCGCCATTGGCCCCCCTCGCCGGTAAGTTCCCCCTCCCTCTCTCTCTCTCTCTCTCTCCCTCCTCTCCCTCGCCCCCACGCCCCCTCTCCTCCTCCCCCTCGCTTCCACCACCCCATGCCCCCCCTGCCCCCCCCCCCCGCCCCCATCCCCATCCCCCATTTCTCTCTCTCCTCCTCCCTCTCGCCCCCACCTACCCTAGGCCCCCCCTGCCCCCCTCCCCCTCGCCCCCAGCCCCACCCGCCCCCTACCCCCTCCCCCCCAACCCCCAGTACCCCAGTCCCCCCCCCCCTCCCCCCCAACCCCCAGCCCCACCTGGCCCCCTCCCCCTCACCCCCAACCTCGCCCCCATAGCCCCCTTGCCCCCAGCCCCGCCCCCATAGCCCCCTCGCCCCCACCACCCCCACCCACCCCTCTCGACCTGACCCCCCTCGTCATGTAATCGGTGCAAAATGTGAATATGTCAATATTTGATTATATGGAATTATGTCAATATTTGAAATTGTGAATATGTGAAGCTGACAAGTTATTTTAAAAATATTTGTGGTGAATATGTCAATATGTCGAACATGTAAAATTATGTGAATATGTACAATTTGTGAAATTATATATGTAATTGAAATTGTAAACTTCTGAATATGTATAATAAGTGAAATTATATAAATATGTGAAAATGTGTCATTGAAAATGTGCAATTGTGAATATGTTAAGATTTGATCACGTGAAATTATGTCAATATATGAAATTGTGAATATGTGAAGATGAAAAGTAATTGTGCAATTCGTGGTGAATATGTCAATATGTCTAACATGTGAAATTATGTAAATATGTGTAATTTATGAAATTATATATGTAATTGAAATTACAAACTATCTCTCTAATATGTGTAATATGTGATAGTATATGAATATGTAAAAGTGTGTAAAAATGAATGAAGTGGATATTAGTATGTGAAGATGTGAATATGTGTAGTTTGTGATTAATATTACTATGTATATGTTAGTTTTTGAATACGTTGCATAGGTATAATGTCTCACGAAATCGATAGTGATCAATACGAGAAGGAGTACGAAGACTACACTCCATCTGCATCGCAATATAGCAAGGGAAACCATCGCAGTAAGCCACGAAGACGAACCGAATTTGATCCAAAAGTAGACTTAGAGCGAAGGGCTACATTATCGAAAAAAATTCATCAGATGAGAAAAAAAGGTTTAAGAATTGAAGTGACTTTTGATTCAAAAAGCCAACTGAAAGGCACACTCGGCCATGATTTAAGCTGTTGGATCGGAGTCCTTAGTCGAGAGCACGTTCCAATATGGACAAAAGATTAGAGGTCTAAGGATTTAGATAAAGTAAAAGATGTGATTTGGAGAGAGATATACAAAGCTTTCACAGTTGAGGATTGGTATAGGAAAAAGGCTTTAAAGGTTTAAAGCGAATTAGCAAAGAGGTTCAGATTCGACCTCTACGTTACCTTCGTACAACCATACCTTTTCATTTTGGAGGAGGATGTAAACGTATATAAACGGCCTCCAACGGTAGCACACTACTACCCCCTCCATAAGTGATGACGATTGGAAGGTTTTATGAGGTATCGACGTTTCAACGATTTCCAACTGCTATCATTAAATGCAAGAAAAATAAGAGTAGAAAATGAATACTGCTCTATGGTTGGCCGAGTGGGATATAGAGAACTCGAGCAATCCTTAGTACGTTACTAATTAACTCAAACTACATATATCAATTATTGCTTCATTACTATGTTACTAACATAGCGTAACATAGTTTGTAAAGACAGGCGTGCAACCAACACGGGAGGAGTTATGGGTAAAATCACGTCAAGGTCCTAATGCTCAGTTTAAAAATTCAAAAATAGCAAAGATTTCTAACTTGATTGTAAGTCTACTGAACACGAACAATTAATTTGTATTTTACTATGGGTGGATGAAGGATTGCTTGAATAACATGGTTGTGTTGTTATTGTACAGGATGAATACACAACGCAACAAAGTCAAGGCAGCTTCCAATCGATCGGTAGTGATGACATTTTGGCGAGGCCATTAGGAAAACTGGAACATTCAAGACGTGTTCGCGGTCAATCAAAGTATGTGAAGCAGTCTCAATACTTTGACCTCCAATCAGGATCGTCAAAATTGAATTCCCAAATGTTGAAGATGCAGATGGAGATTGCAGAACTCTGAAGTCTTGTGACTGAGCTCATTTCCCAAGGACGTGCCAAGTATACGGATGATAGCATCTCACAATGCAACAGCTTCAAAGCTAGTTGTAACCCTCCCAGTAATGTAGCAGAAGCTCCATAAGTCCAATTGTCACCTCCTCGTCAAGAGCCCGAACAATGTAGGCTCTTTGTTGAGGATAGAGTTAATGGTGGGTGTACACTTGTTGCGCTTGGGAAGGTGTGGATGGAGAGCCTTCCAACTGATATAGTTTATGGACAACTATTAGGGGAAGAGAACGTGCGTGTTAGCATACTACCATCAGAGTTAGAATAGCTGAATTGCCTGTTCCAACACTTGAAGCAACAATTGTGGGTGAAGCAGCAGGAAGCTTCGTCGCATGGCCGAAGAGGTTAGTTAAAGTCATCACATTGACAAAGACGAGTCGAGCACCTAGCCATGTTCCCCAAGATCTAAGCGAAAAGAAACAGCAAAAAAAGAAAATCTCTTTAAAAGCAAGAGAATCACAACCTGAGGTTCAGCAAGAACAAGTACAAACTATTGGTAATGAGCAACTGCCGCATTTAACTTCGCTTTGGTACCTCAAGAATTTATGCAGTTGGCTCTATAAGCACATTTTTTCATGGGCAATGGGTCGACCATTCAGTGCCCGATACTGGTAAATGTCACTGACAATGATTTGCCTATCTATGTGGGGTATGAAGACGTTTATGACTTCATCAACTTTGCAAAAATCGAGGCAAACTATATCTTTGTATACCTCAGGTGATAACTCCAGCCTTATTTTAGTATTTTAAAAATATATGTAGAGTTGTAAGGTGTTTAAAAATAATTGATTGTATTATTTTTTATTGTAGTTTTTGGGTGGAATATTGTGAACTTCAAGGCATGGCGTAAAATTTCAGCTTCATATCTCCGGCTATTGTTTCAAGTGCTGCAAGAGACCTACAGAGTGATCATAGAGAGCGTGCCACATCACTCCTCCACCTATTAGCTCAAGCACCGAGAGGAAAATTATTCTTCCGGCCATACAACGTTGGAGAACATTGGATGTTGGGACTTATTTCGTCATGGGAGGACCAAATATATTGGTTTGACCCCCTCGGACACCCACTACGTGAGGATTTCGTATCAGTCACAAGATTGTAAGTATTAATGTTGTCTTATAAAATTAATTGTTTTTAGTCTCGCATAATTGTATCGTCTATTAATTTATTTATTATTTAAACGTGATACATTATTAGGGCGCTTAATGATTGGAAGCTTCAAGCGGGAACCATAGTCACAAACCGACCGAATGGAACGCTATATTCTAAACGTAAGTGTCTAAGACAATAAAGAAACATAGAATGTGGTTTTTTTATTCTACGTTTCATGCAGGATATAATTACAAGTGGTATACAAGCCTTAGGAAAAAAATATTTTTATATATACATACGGATATACATGAAGTTATATTAGAGTGGGTACAATTTGTAAATAAGTATGTGTTTTTTTAGATAGGTACATGTCATAGTAGATTAACAAAATGCTCAAAATAGCTCAAATGTAAAATGATCTTATAGATACAATGCAATTTTTTATATACAACAATTATTGTATGCAATTAGGGCCTTGATGTAATGGATAACACACGGGACTAGCCATCCCGTGGGAAATAGAAATTATTGGAGATTTTTTTTATCAAATAATATCAAATTTCCACGACGATTTTTGATAAAAACCGTCGTGGAATCACGAGCTTCCACGACGATTTTCACCAAAAACCGTCATGGAAGCTCGGGATTCCACGACAGTTTTTGATGAAAACCGTCGTGGAAGCCAGGATTCCATGATGGTTTTCACCAAAAACCGTCGTGGAAGCTTGACATTCCATGACGGTTTTCACCAAAAACTGTTGTGGAAGCTAGAGCTTCAACGACGGTTTTTGTTGAAAACCATCGTCGAATCTCGAGCTTCCATGATGGTTTTTGATTAAAACCGTCGTGAAAAATTACACCATCCACCCATCTCCCGTGCAAATTCTTCTATTACATGACGGGAAAAAATTGTCGTGAAAACTCGATCTTTTTCCATGACTGAAGTTTTCACGACGGTTTTTTAACCGTCGTGAAATTTTTCCACAATGGTTTATAATCGTCGTAGAATCCACATTTTGTTGTAGTGACATTTGGGCCCATCAAGTATGACAAAATAGATATATAAAACATGTTCATGATGGAGCATAATCAGTTCATGCATATTTTGACAATTGTTTTATGCTAAGTTTTACGAGCAGGCATTCCTACTTGCTAAGTGAAAGTTCACTCAAATATGTTCATATTATAGGTAACAAACTTGTAAACAACACATAATGGGTAATGGTGAGTGGCGGATAGATAGTGAAGATGGTATGGATACTGCTTACAAAATGTATCTTCTGCAATAGATTAAAAATAAATTATGTATGTGTCTATAAATAGTTTTATGCATGTATGATTTGAAATTGAGGTTATAACCATATAGCCTTAAACTAGATTATTTTAAGAGTATTATGTTGCGACAAACACTACAACATATATATATATATATGAAAATTTAAAATAAAATAATTATAGTGATATTTAGTTTAGAAATATTTTAAAGAGTTTTAATTTAAGATTAATAAATGTTTTAAAGGAAAAATGTTTTAAGCAATTATTATCATGTAAAATAAATATGTTTCGTGAATTGAGTACGTTCCCATATGGTATATTTAAATATAAGATTATGTGGTAAAATAAGGGTTACGTAAGTAAGGTAGTTACATATATATATACATATATATATATATACACACACACATTGTTGACATCGACGACATCGACAACATTGAAGAGAGATTGGAGCGGTAGAAGAGAGATATGTGCGAGGCTGATGTCATCGACAGCATTATAGGACCAAGACTGGAGTTATTGTCCTAGAGTTGTCATGGGAGAAAAGAGACAAATATAAGGGATAGCAACGATGGGGGTTGAGTCTTACACTGTTATGTGAGATAGTGAAGAAAAAGATAGAGATTGATCCTAAGAGACTAGAGGAGAGAGGGAGGTCGGAGAATCAGGTTAGGATTTAGAAATTTGAAAGTATACTTTTAGTTAGAGAATTTTGGGGAGACTAAATTATGTAAAAATACCTTGTTTCACTTTTTTGTTAATTAATAAAACTTCCCTTGAAATGTTACATTTATTTTATTTAACCATTACAAGTATGTTTTTCCCCTCCATATACTTGTTATTCCCCTCCATATATCATATCACGAGAACATTTTAGAGTTAAAACTTTATTTGGGCTTGCCTTGTATATACTTGGATTTGTAATTGCACATGTATAAATCGAGGAGAAAGAAAAAAAATATCTTTTAATGGACATTTTTTTCATTTCTAATGCTTTAATATTAAGTTTGAAAAAGGTAAGGTTAAAAGTCATGGTATATGTGATCAAAATTACCACGCCTCTCAAAAAGGTAATCTATCATATTACCACTAATAATCTACCGGATTCCACAAAAGAGGAATCTGATAGATGTCAAAGAGGAATCTAGTCGAAGATCATTCTTATTTTCAACCAAAAATTGCTAACCATCTTTCCTTGTCGACATTACTTGTTAGAGAGGAATTTGGTAGATTAAAGAAAGGAATCTGGTGGATTATTATTCATAATCTACTAAATTATTATTTTTATTTCAACAAAAAATTAGGAATCTGGTAGATGTAGGAGACAAATCCTGCAGATTATAATATACTGGCTTATTTTTCATTTTCAGCAAAAAATTACCAAACATCTCTGGTCATCTACGCCGTCGTAGAAGGGAATCTTGTAGATTATTTTTCATAATCTATTTGATTTTTTTGTTAAAAAAAAAATTCTAATGTAAGAAAAGAATAAAAAATGCAAAAAGAACATTTCACTATTTTATTTATTACAAAAATAATAGAAAAACACTAAACTGTTGTTGCTCTACTACCACCTCACGTGCAACACCACTATAAATTAAAAAAAATCCCCAATCTACAAAAATTAATCACCATCAAACAAACACATAATTCTTTGCACAATCAAATTTTGAAAAAAAAAATATAAAAATAATAAACAAAACATAAATAAAACAAGAAACAAAGTTACTAGTAGAAATTGTTTATTATACGACATTTGTTACATAATGTTTTTTTAAAAACCGTCATGTTAAGTAGGCGAACAAACGTCGAGGTCTACGAAAAAAAACAAAAACCATCTTGGAAACAAGAGTGTTCACAATAGTTTTTTATTTGGCCTTACACGGCGGTTTTCTTTTAAAAAAAAAAAAAAATCGTGTAAGATTGGACTTTATATGACAGCTTTCAGTAAAAACCATCATGTAAACCTCGTTGATTTCTAGTTAGCTTATACAACGGTTTCCCACAAAACCATTGTGTAAGCAATATACTATGATTAAATTATAATATTAATATTATTAGATAATATAATTATTAATATCATATTAATATATAATAATAATTTAATAATAATAATAGTCTTAACAATAATAATAGAAATATGTAATAGTATAATATCAATGTTACCATGATAATATTAATGTTCATGGTAATATTAATATTTCATTATAGCAATATAATAATAACAATTTACAATAATAAATATTTAATTTACAATTAGTTATTTTTGTAATATTATCATAATAATATGACTGGTTAATGCTAATATTAAATATACAGTATTAATATATTATTTTTATATGACAATATTGTTAATATTTTATTAATATTAAGATAAATTAATTATACATTATTAAGAATTAATATTTAATATTAAGCTCTCAACTTGAAGGCTTTGTTTTTGGAAAGTGCATTTTCCATCAAAACCATTGTGCAAGCTCTCCTTTGTTATTGAAAAACAAAACGACACCGTTTTGAATCTTACATGATGGTTTTTTTAAAAAACTGCTATGTAACTAAAGGCTTACGTGATATTTTTATATAAAAACAATCATGTAAACTAGTATATTATTATTAAATAATAATGTTTAATAGTATATAATATAGTTATAAATATCATATTAATATAAAATAGTAATTTAAGAATAAGGATAATAATAATATTATTAACAATAATAATAGAAGTATATAATAGTATAATATCAATGTTGCCCTGATAATATTAGTGTTCATGGTAATATTAATATTTAATTACAATAATATAATAATAACAATAATAATAATTTACAATCATAAATATTTAATTTACAATTAAATATTTTGTAATATTATCATAACAATGTTATTATGTAATACTATTGTTGATATAAACTAATAATATATTATTAAAAATTAATATTATTAATATTAAACTTTTAGCTCATAAGCCTTTATTACTACAAAATGAAGGGCACCATTTTGCATCTTACATGATAGTTTAAAGAAAATAGTTGTGCAAGCTTCCTTTGTTATTAGAAAATGAAACAAAGTTTATTCTTACACGACGATTTTCTTGCCATTTTCAATCTTACATGACAGTTTTTCTTATAAAAACCATCGAGTAAGCTAAAACTAAAACTAGGCCATTTTAGCCCCAGCCCTACTTTTAAACATCGCGCCCTACCCAGCCCCCCCGTATTCAAACTCCCCCTGTATCCCTACCTTGAACCAAATTCCCTCTCTCTCTCTCTCTCTCTAAGATCGCCCCCACGTCCTGCTCTGTCATTGGCCCAAACCCTCATAACCTGGCCTCGACCTAGCACCCCATAACCCAACATTGCTATCCTCCTTGTGCATACCCTTCTCTCTCAAAACCTTTCTCTTGCCATTTCCTCCTCGAGCACCCTGTCTTCATGCACACTGCCCTCCTTCGATCGTTCCCCACAACCCAATGCTACCTTCATCCATGCATGCTACTGTAGCCTACAACTGTCGCCTACACCCACCGAACACTCCATTTGGTAACAATATTTCCCCTTTGTTTTAGTTTAGTTTTTCTTTTTTTTTTTGTTATATAGTTTTTATTTGATGAATTTGTGTAATGCAATTAAGAAATTGGATTATCATACTTGAATTGAATTTCTTTTTGTAATGTCTACCATATTTTTAATGAAAACCTACTTGTTATATAGTTTTAGCATTAGTTTTAGTTTTAGTTTTTGTTAGCATTAGTTTTAGTTTGAGTATTAGTAATTAGTTGAGTATATGTATTAGCACTTTGGAAATGGATTTTAATGTTAGTTGTGTGAATTAGTTTTAATATCAGTTATTCAAGATTTTAGTTGTAGTTTTAGTTTTAGTTTTAAAATTAATTTAAGTTATTTAGTTTTGTTCATTAGTATTCTAACTTAGTTTTATTATTTTATTAATTTATTTATTTAATGCATTGTTAGCAATTAGTTTCAATATTAGTTATGTTACTTTTTGGTTAATGTGTTTTGGTTAGTTATGCATGTTGGTTTTAGTAATTAGTTTTGATTACCATTATAACTTAGTTTTGTTAGTTTTAGGATTTTGTTGTTTTAGTGTTATCTAGTCTTGGTTCTACTTTTAGTTTATAAATTAATTCTATCAATTTGCTTTCTTAATTGATTTTTGTTATTTAACACTTAATTGATTTGTTTATGCGTTTAGTTCATTAATTCTATCAATTTGTTTTGTTTATGTTTTAGCTTTATGTGATTCATTGTGGTGATATTGCTTTTGTGTATGTGATTGTTTTGGATGAGAATTTGGTTAAGATTAGGTAACAATATCGCAAGAGAACGATGAGGAGTATGTTTAAAAGTACTCATCAGTAAGTGCGATTTTTTTGTAAAATAAAATTTGATATATGTTACATTATTATGCTTAATTCTTCATTATTTTGACAAATTTTCTAGGCCCTCAATGCTTGGAAAGTTGCAACGAGAACCGGTGCAACACATCGACTAGGTAGTAAAACCCTTTATAGAATCCGTAAGTATCCAAGGCAACATGGGAATATTGTATGTTGTTATTTTGTTTTACATTACGTGCGGGATATAATTTTTACAAATAATGGTATGATCGAGCTTTTGAAGAAAAGAATTTTTACATTGGTGATGATTTACTTGAGGTTAAAATTGAGTGAGTAAACAATTGAAATAGGTTGCTTCATTTTTAGTTACTAGGAGAAATTTTTGTGTATTTGACCATGTTTCTTCACTTTGTGTTTTTGACACGCGTTGTTAAATTTTTTATGTTAAATGTAAATAAATGATTTTACAAACAGGACTTTGGATCAATGGATAAGAAACGGGACTGGCTATCCCATGAAAAATTATAGATTCATATATTTTTTTTGTATACGACCAATTTACAATGACTATGTTTAATAAAAACCGTTGTGGAAAATCATAGCTTAAACGATGATTTTTTATAAAAACTGTCGTGTAAGCTAAATCTTACATGACATTTTTTAAAAAAATTGTCATGTAAGATTCCACATTACACAAAAAAAAAATTTCATAAGATGCGCTCAAAATACACAAAAGCTGACTAAAAACCAACCTTACTCGACAGTAAAAAAACCATCATGTAAGCTTTGTTTTATACTATGATGGATGATTACAAAAAAGATGCGTTGTCATTTCAGTATAAATATCTGTACAAAAAAGCAATAAGTTTATGTAAAATAAAGCAATGCAACATTACGGAGTGAGCAATCTTATTAAACCTATAAGACTATAATCCCGCTACTAACAAAATAGTGAGGTTCAGTTTAAAAAATACATTACATACTAGATTAAGGTCTATAGTTTTGTGACTAATGGGATTATAACTTTATCAGTGACTAATGGGATTATAACTCTATAAGGATGAAAAAAAATTTTCTTAAGAAATAGCCCTTGTAAATAAGATAATGTTACCACTATCCAGGGTTATACGACCCTCTCCACCTTATAGAACTTGTTGTCAAAAATAAATTACTATAATTATTTCAGTAATACACACTTGGCCCATCATCAAAACAAGCTAACAAATCGTTACTTGCTAAAACTTTGCCACATATGGGTCGAATGCTCCAACTGACTGGTTGGGAGATTTTGGTTAAAGAACAACTAATCAACAATCATGTATTACCTTGAAATTTATTATATTTAGAATATTTGACAAATCAGTTGAAAATGAAAATTACATTTAAGAGCTTTACTGTAAAGCAACTTTTTACATTTTATTATACTGAGAGCTTTATGCTACAGTTAGTTGGAACCAATTGGTTCCAACTAATTTACCAAATGTCCTTTTTGAACACTAAATTAAGATTTCCTTTGAAAAAATTATATATATAAGAATGATGAGTTTTTTCTTATTGCAATTAAAAAAAAAAACTCTGCACATAGGCACATATATATACAACAGAAATAATTAGCAAGAAAGGAAAGAAAAAAGGCAATTAACTACATTAGCTAAAAATAGCAAACTAAGAAAAGGGAAACCATGTGTCCTAATTTCATGCCCCGACATCATCAAATTGGTCAATGTAAATCAAGTCCTAATTTGTCTCCAACAGTTTGCAATATTTAGAATTCCCTTGATTAAGGGATATATGAAATTCTTTACTTTTTTTTAACAGCCTCCCTCAAACTGATCATTGGTGGTGAAGGAGAATGCATCACATGTCAAGCTTGCCCTTATGAATTTCAGACTCAATGGCCTCCCTCAAGCTGGTGTGTAGACCTTCCTGAGACCAATATTGTGCAGAAGCATAGCAAATTGATCCTTCCCAAGACCTTTAGTAAAAACGTTTGCAAGCTGTTGATGTGAAGACACATGTGACAAGCTAATGACCTTGGCTTGATAATTAAATATCACATAATGACAATCCACTTTGATACGTTTTGTTTTTTCATGGAAACTAGGTTGGAAGCAATGTGGATTGTAGCCCTGTTATCACAAAATAATGGAACTGGCCGTGGTACCTCTGTGAACATATCTTTGAGTAGGTTAGGAAGCCAAACAATCTCCTTTGTAGTCTTGGCCATTGCCCTATATTCTGCTTCGGTTGAAGATAAGGATACAGTTGGTTGTTTTTTTGATAGCCATGTTACTGGAGCATCCCCGAGAAATGTAATGAACCCTATGACAGACCGTCTAGTGGTTAGACAGCTACTCCAATCTACATCACAGTATGCATTCAAAAATAGTTTGTTATTTTTGGGATAGAAGATTCCTTGCGTGGTTGTTGTTCCAATGTAACGAATGGCTCTTTTGGCAAGTTCCATGTGAGGCTTTCTAGGATTTTGTAAGAATTGGCTAAGCACATGTACACCATAGGCCAATTCTGGTCTTGTCAAAGTAAGATACGTTACTCTTCCAACAAGCCTTCAGTATTCTGTGATGTCTTCTAGAGGCTCTCCTTTGTCAACTGCCATTTGGTGTTGTTGCAGTACCTGTGTTGCAACTTGTTTCATATTTGCTAGGCCAGCTTCATTTACTACATCACAGGCATATTTTTGTTGACTCAACGAAATACCTTTTGGCGTGCAAACTACTTCAAGTCCTAGAAAATAGTGCAATGCTCCAAGGTCTTTGATATGAAAACAATTGCTCAGATATGCTTTGAATTGTCTACATCATTCCTTGTTGTCACCAGCCACAATCAAGTCATCTACATACACAAGCACCGCCATCTTGTTGTCATCTTCAGCTTTAGTGAATAATGAGCTATCAGAGATGCTTTATTTGAATCCGTACGCTAGAAGTGCTTCTGAAAGCTTTCCAAACCATTGTCGTGAAGCTTGCTTTAAGCCATATAAGGACTTGTGTAGCTTGCAAACTATTCTAGGTCTTTGACTAGTGAGATCTTGTGGTATTTTCATGAAAACCTCCTCCTCAAGGTCTCCGTTGAGGAATGCGTTGTTTACATTTAGCTGATGTAGCTCCTAATCTTTAATCGCTGCCACAGCTAATAGACAATTCATGGTGCTAAATTTGGTGACTAGTGCAAATGTCTAATTATAGTCGAGTCCTTGGAACTAGTTGTAGCCTTTGGTGATCAGCCATGCCTTGTATCGCTCAATTGATCCATCTTGGTTGTATTTAATCTTGCACACCCATTTGGATCCAATAGCTTTCTTTCCTTGAGGCAGGGGAACAATGCTCTAAGTTTGTTTTCTTCCAAGGCTTCAATCTCCTTTCTCATGGCTGCTTAGCATTTTGGGTTTTAGGCTACTTCTTCATAGCTTGTTGGCTCCATTTGTGTTGTAGAAATTTCTGTCAAAACAAAAGAGTCATCAATATCTAAATACTTATCATTATTTTTCTCCTGCTTTGGAAGGGCGTGGCTTACAAGTGGGTCTATTGCACCTATTTGATTTATCACATAGTCGTCATACTTCTGTGGAGATCTCCTTTCTCATGATGGTCTAAGTGGAATTTGGTGTTCTTCTTCCCTTTGTTCATCACGAGCCTCTATGTATTCTTTTATGACTCTCTCTTGTTCTTCACCTATTATAAAATCATTAGTGTCTTCAACTCGTGTGCTTTGGTGTTGCCTGATGATCTCTCTTTGTGTAGCTTCCTTTTCTTGGTAGGGAAAAATCTTCTCATAGAACACCAGGTCTCTAGATTCAAATATCTTTCTTATCTCTATGTCCATCACTTTAAATCCTTTCTTGCCATGGATATACCCCATGAATACACATTGTCTAGCTCTAGAAGTGAATTTATCTAGAGGTTTGGGCTTGACATAAACGTAACATAGACATCCAAACACTCTTTAATGCTCATAGTTTGGTTTCTTTTTGAAAAGCATCTCATAAGGTGTTTTCCCTTTTAATCTAGGTGTGGGTATTAAATTAACGATATGTGCAGCGGTTAAAACACACTCTCCCCAAAACCTTATAGGCAGGTTGGATTGAAATCTAAGTGCACGTGCAATTTCTAATACGTGTTTATGTTTGCGTTCCACCATGCCATTTTGTTGTGGTGTATGTGGACAACTAGTTTTATGAAAAATCCCATTTTGTAAATAAAAGTTTGAAAACTTTTTGATAAAAATTCACTTGCATTATATGATCTCAACCCTTTTATCCTTTTATTAAATAGTGTAGCTACAATTTTAACAAAGTGTTCAAAAATTGTTGGCGCTTCACCTTTATATTTCATTAGGTAAACCCAAGTTGCTCGTGAAAAATCATCAACTATAGTCGAAAAATATGATGCTACCTGTGTGTGTGCTAGTGCTATATGGTCCTCAAGTGTCCATATGAACAAGATCAAAAATTTTACTAGATCTTTTATTGCTTGTAGGAAAAACACTTCTATTTTGCTTAGTTTTTTGACAAGAGTCACACGGCTTATTTTTTTCACTTGACACATCAATATCAAAAATTTCTTTTATTTTCTAAAAAGAAATATGACCTAATCTTTGGCGTAGGACTTTAGCTTCTACACTTGTCTTAACCATGTTTATTCCAATATTCCCATTGGCTTGAAAATAGTAGAGCCCCTCTTGCAAGTTACCCTATCTAATCCTCATCTTGGTTCCTTCGTCCTGTAACAAGCAGCCATTACTTGTGAACTCAACCTTGTAATTTAAATCCTTTGTCAGTCTACTAATGGAAACCAAATTGCAATTGAAATTGGGTATAAACAAAACATTTTTGAGCTAGATGATTTCATGTAATTCCACCGTTCCTACACTATCAATAGTGGCCTTTTCTCCATTTGGCAATGTTACTCTAATTACCTTGGTTGGCCTAGTAATGGTTTTGAATAGTGTAACATCTGTTGTAACGTGATCAAATGCTCCACCATCCAAAATCCATCCTTTATAAGCAAGTGAATTTTGAGAGATATTACCAATGAAATTTATAGTTGGTGCTTCGTGCTTCTCCTCATCAAGTAGTAGCATTAGGCATTCCATTTGCTTTTGAGATAGGTTGGTTTGACTTAGTGAAAAACCTTGCTGTCTTTCCTTCGGATCCAACAACGTTGCATTGACAGTTGCTTTACCTTTCTTGTTCCTGTTTTGCCAATTTTGTGGGTACCCTATGATTTCAAAGCAGCCTTCCTTCGTGTGGCCAAGTTTCCTGCAGTGCTCACATCGCGGCTTCCAATTTTGCTCCTTGTCTTTGTAATTGTCATTCTGGACTTTGAATGCTGCAGACTCCGTTGCAGGACGTGCTCTAATTGTAACCTCTTCTGATGCAAGAAATGCATAGGCGTTGGACAAGGTCGGTAGAGGATCCTTGTAAAGCAGGTTTGATCTCACTATGTCATAGGCTTCATTAAGTCCCATGAGAAGCTCATGTTGCCTTTCTTCTTCTTTTTCTCTAGCTGCCACTCTATAGATGCAGCCTTTACAACCTAAGTGATGTGGTTTGGTAAAGCCAGCTAGTTGCTCCCATAAACTCCTCCGCTTTGCATAGTATAGAGAAATTGTTAAATCACTTTGCCTTGCATTTGCAATTTCTCTTTTAATTTCTTGAATTTAGGGACCACTCCCGTGAGAAAATCTTTCCTCTAACTCTTTCCACATGCCTTGTGACACCACACTCGTATGTAGTCCTTCGGTTAGAGAATTCAATATCCACGACATTACCATGGAGTTGCATGTGATCCAATCTTCCTCGTTTGTATCTCTAGTGGCTGGTTTCGGTTATTTTTTGTCAATGAACCCAAGCTTTCTCTTGGATATAAGGGCATTCATGATTGACTTTCTTCATGTCGGATAGTTCGTTCCCTTGAGGGGATGTAAAACTATCTGATCTCTTAATCTATCAGAATTGCTCAAAAAGTAATGTGCAGCCTTCTTCTCCTTGCATGCTTCGGTTGTCATGGTTTGCACAGCCACAGAGAAAAAAAATTGCACTCAAACTCTCAGCCCTACTCTGATGCCATGAAAAAATTGTATATATAAGAATGATGAGTTTTTTCTTATTGTAATTGAAACTAAACTCTGTACATAGGCACATATATATACACCAAAAACAATTAGCAAGAAAGGAAAGAAATAAGGCAATAAACTACATTAGCTAAAAATAGCAAACTAAAAAAAGGGAAACCATATATCCTGATTCCATGCGCCAACATCATCAAATTGGTCAACGTAAATCAAGTCCTCATTTGTCTCTAACGGTATGCAATATTTAGAATCCCCTTGATTATAGGATATCCAAAATTCTTTACATTTTTTTCAACAACCATTTTAGTTAAAGTTCAACTAAACAATTTAGTTGACTTATTAAAACAAAACAACAATGACCAATTAACTTTTGAAGTTCAACAAAACATGTCAATTAGGCTACAATATGTTACATTTTATTGAAATATGTTATGTTATGTTTATTTTAATTTTTAATTTGTTTAATGAACTTAAAGTTCAGTCCATGAATCCACAAAATTAATGTTTTTGTACAGGATTGGGATCCCACCAATTAGTTTTAGATTAAAAATTTAAAATTCAAAGTAGTAGATTAGACTAGAGATTAATATCTAATTTGTGAAATCCGTTCCATATCTATGCCACTTTTTTTCATTTGTTATATTCTTGTCTACTTGGTATCTTTCAAGTGCTCTCAATAATTTTCTCTCCTCCTTGGTTCATGAAAAAAAAAGGAAATACAATGGTGGGGGCACCAATATTGCCTACTGATAATGAATGATCCAACGGCATTGTACAATCCATAAATTTGAAAACAATAGTAAAAAAAAAAAAAGAGCACTAAATCAAAATAGACTCTATCATATACGATTTAATAATTAATTATAATATTTTTATTCTAAAAAATAAATTAAAAAATACTTTATTTTTTAGGATTTTGTTCTTTCTCTTCCCATGCCACCATCGTACCCATCCCCACTTTAACACTGACCAACCCCATCCCCATCTTCAGCTGAGCCCCACTTTAGCACCACCAGAGGCCATCGAGGAGGTAATCGCCAAAATTCCAAGCGCCATTCTTCACCTAATTAAGAAGCGCAATGCACAGTCCAATTCGCCTTTGATGATTTTGTTCGTTGAAGACTATTTTGTCATAACTGAGGAAGAGATCGAGCGAGAATATCAATGTTCAAAGACATTAAAGACAAATCAAGGTCGAGATTCAATAGCCACCGATGGCCATTCATGAAAGACCATTCACGAGAACAATTAACTTCGACGACGACAATTTGCATTTCTTCTTGTTATAGACTCCGACGACGAACCATTGACTGGATTCCTACTCAATGGGTCTCGTGGCCCACCTGCAAACACTAAGACTGATATTAGTCTCTCCGTTGACCCTTCTAGAATCTAGGTTTCCCTTTTTTTAATATATGGAATCTAATTTTTGTATTTCCATTATTAAAATTATTTTTTTTTTGTATTTTGAAATGTATGTATTTTTTCCCTATAATTTTAGGAAAATTTTGTGAAAATTTTTGTATCTGTATGAAAAAACATAACTTTAAAACAGATTCAACATTTTTTCCCTTTTTTCAAAAAAGCCATTTGCCATGTTAGTGAAGAAGTTCTAGGGATTTTGGCTAGAGTTGGTGAAGATGGCAATGGAGTATATCTTACTACACTCCTAACTTTATAGTACACTTCAAAATTCTTATAATTAAATCTCTCAAGTTATTTACAGATTGAAATTTCTCTTGCCTTAAGTCGCGGTAGAATTTATCAACTAATTTATTTAAAATTTACTATCGAATTTTAGAATATTTATATTAATTTCATAAATCTTTCAATCACAAAAATTCATACATGATATTTCAAGAAAATTCTTGATTTAAACATGTAAATTACATTATTTAATTTTAAGATTTTCTCAGCCTTTACTAAAACAGACTTAAGTTCTTAGTGATTGTTACATTAGTTTCTTAATTTCACTAATAATAAACTTTTTAAGTAAAATAAAAGCTTACTAATCTCGCTAACCTGCGTTAAAGTGTTTATCTGATAACATGTAACAATATATGTGCTTATAAGTTTGAAATAACTTCTTTATTGTATTTGTTATTAAAATCTCTAATTAAGCATTTTTTCGTGTCTTTAGTATTTTATTGTGTTTTCAATAAAATATGTTTAATTCTAGGTTTTTATTGTTCAATTATATTTTTGGTAATTTTTTAAAAGTATTTTTAAGTGTCAATTATTTTATTTTTGAGAAATATATCACAACCATAAGTCTAATTAAAAGTATATTTTCATTTTAAAGTGTGATTTCAGTTTTAAGTTAAGTTTTGTGTTAAATAAGTATCAAATAATATTTTGTTACTTTTAATAATTTTTGTTTTGGAAAACAATGATTTTCTTTGGGTTTATTTGTAAAGATTGGTGGAATAGGGGCGAAAATTGAAGAAAAAGTGCAAAGAATCATTGATTTTGGCCCAAAGAATTAATTTTTAAAAGATGAGGTAGCTACCTTTGAGCCGAGCCAACACTAAAGTCGAGTTGGGCGCCCACTCAACATGTGCTTGGAGCCAAGCCGAGCCGCGACAGGGAGGGCCCATCCTTATGGGCTGCTTAACGTAGTCCTTGATCCACTGCAGCCGCTCTCACTGCACTTGTGATCTTGTTTGTCAGTTGCGCCAACCTTGATGAAACCCAACAAAGGTGATCTGCTGCGGCTGGACCCAGTGATCTAAGAATTCATTTGGTCTAAAGTTCCTTGCAGTTAACGCCCTAGATCGTGCCATTCCCTCCTCCCATGAGCCACGAAGCACTGTATAAAATTAAAAAAAAAATGCACACTCACCAGCTGGAACCAGCTGAGAAAAGAGGAAAAAAAATTTGTTTAATGCAACTTGTTGCATTCTCGAGCCAATCAATGGAGGAAAAAGTGTGAAAATTTTTTTCTTTTCAAACAAGTTGCATTCTCAAGACACAACGAAGGAAAAAAATAAGTAGGTTCTTTCTCGGGATGCAATGCGTGATGCATGTTTTGATTCACTCTGAAGATGAAGATGATTCCAACGGGAAGGAAGAAGAAGAAAGAAAATAATCTTTGCTACGGCCTCAAGCCTAAGAGCAGAATCAATTACCTACTCCCATAATTGAAGAAATGCTGTCGAATATTTCACCCACTCTCAACACTGTATTCGTTTTCTTTTAGATGGAAAATTCCGTGAAGAATCTATCAGTTTGCCTATGAAAAGGCAACAATCTTTCGGTTCAAATCCGAATTTCTTCGTTAGTTTTTCATTCAAAGAGTCAATAAACACTTAAAATTTTGAGAGAAACATAGAGAGAAATGGAGAAAGAAGGAAGAATCTAAGGAAGGTTTGCGGCAAATTCTTAGAGGCCATCACTATTCTTTGAATATCATTAATTTTTTGAGTTGTAAATGTTGTTAGTTTTTATATTTTTGTCATTATTTTTAATTATGTGTAACTAAATTTATTTTTAGTTAAATATGATTTTAAAGCCTTGGACATGATTATGTAACTATTTGTATGAATTATTTTTCAAGTTTTCAATTTGAGATTTTTTATGTTCCACTAAAATAAATGCTCAAATAAGACTGGAAATTGCTTAATGCTACATTAAAAATCTAGATCCGTAATTGTCTCGTATTTTTAACAAATAGTTGCAAATTATTATCTACGATTGTGAGAGGCTTTTGTTTGATGTAGTGTGAAACATAACCTAAGTTGAATAAATTGAGCTTGCATGTTTATTGTTTAGATCAAGTTAACTTTTTCAACTTAATGCTTCCGTTAGATTGAATCTAGAGAGCTTATTTTATGTTATTTAATAGAAAGAAATTTAGTAAAAGCGTGTTTTACTAAACTATAAAGTACAAAAAAATCGGGGTAGCAGATCTTGCTATCTACGGTTGATAATGTCAATAGAAAAATTGAAAATAATTTTACGACTACTGTAAAAGTATTGTTTAACGGTGGAGAATAAATCTTTAACTAGTTTTACTATATTTGTTTACAAATTCTTGAGTTTTGATATAATTTTACTTAGTCACAGTTGTTATTTAAATTTTGTCAATTAAATTTTGTTATTGTAATTTCTTTTCCTAATTAATCTTTGCATATTTTTATCCACATTTTAATTATTATTTATCTTGCATTTTAATTTTAATTTGTTTCTTTTCATTCATTTAGCTTAGTTATTTTAAGTAATTTAGTTAATTTCAAATTCCCCATGTTCTAATTATGTAAAATAAAAAAAATTTAAAAAATAAAATAGTAAAATATTAATATAAATAAGTAGAAAATCAATAACATATTAATTAAAATCATTCCTCGTGAGAACGATACTCAACTCATCATTATATTACTTGATACGACTACGTATACTTGCATGTACGAGAACCAATGCATCACTATTTGTACACCTTTAATGCAGTACTCATACTTGATATTCTACTTTTTTAAATCTAAGGTTCCTTACTGATAAGCTCCATTCATTTTTAACTTTAAGATGAATGGTCTGCTGATCTTAAACAGTTTCCTAAAAATATCCTTGAGGCGCTTAATGGTATTAAATACAACTGAATTCACTCTAACTATAAAGTTGTGGAAATTTAAGTTGAATTTTCCATGTTAAGTGTTCTGGTTTTTCCAGAAAACCTATAACTTATATTATTGAGTTTATATAACATAATTAATCTAATACTTAACTATTGGACTGAAATTTTGCTCAAACTATCAAAAATGTATTGAAGTTGTCTAAAATCAATCATTTTCTTAGATTTTCATATTCTTTCATAAACATTTATCGTAATTTTTACCGAAACCTAAGTTTATAATTTTTAAACTTATATTTTCCTATAAACTCAATGACGTAGTTATAGAAAAATCTTAAATTAATTATACTTATTAATTTTTAAATTTTTCCGGTCATTACAAAAACAACAATGACTAATTATCTTTGGAAGTTCAACTAGACATGTCAATTAGGTTGTATTATATTATATTTTGTTAAACTATGTTATGTTATGTTTATTTTAATTTTTAATTTGTCTAATGAAGTTACAAGTGAGTCTGTAAATCCATAAAATCTATTGTTTTCGGACAGGATTAGATTAAAAAAATTTGAAAGGATTAGATTAAAAAAATTTAGAATTCAAAGTAAAAGATTACATTAGAGATTAATGTCTGATTTGTGAAATTAGTTCTCTATCTACGCCACTTTTTTTTTTTTTTTTCATCTGTTATATCTTTGTGTACTTGATATCTATCAAGTTCTCTCATAATCTTCTCTCCTCCTTAATTCATGAAAGAAAGAAGGAATACTATGGTGGGGGGCGCAAATATTCCCCACCGATAGACCCTATCTCATACGATTTAATAATTAATTATAACATTTTTATTGTCAAAAATAAATTAAAAATCCATTATTTGTCAGGATTTTGTTCTTCTTCCTCCTATCCCGCCATCGAATCCATCCCCACTTCAACGCCGACCAGCCCTATCCCTATCTCAGACCCAGCCTCACTTCAGCGCCACCATAGGCCACTGAGGAGGTGATTGTCAAAATTCCAAACGCCATTCTTCACCTGATCAAGAAGCTCTGCGCACAGTTCAATTCGCCTCTGACGATTTCGTTGTGGTTCGAAGCTGCTGAAGACTATTTTTCGCGACTAAGGAAGAGATTAAGCGAGAATATCGACGTTCGGAGACATTAAAGACGAATCGGGATCGAGATCCTACAACCTCCGATGACGATTTGCGAAAGACCATTCGCAAGAACAATGAGTCTGACGACAACAATTTGCATTTCTTCTTGTTGCGGACTCCGACGACGAACCATTGATTGGATTCCGACTTGATGGGTCTCGCGAACCGTGGGTCTCGCAGCCCGCCCGCAAACACTGAGACTGACGTGGGTCTCTCCGGTGACCCCACCAGAATCTGGGTTTTTTTTAATAGTTGGAATCTGAGTTTTGTGTTTTCATTATTAAAATTATTATTTTTTTGTATTTTGAAATTTACGTGTTTTTTCGGTATGATTTTAGGGAAAATTTTGTGAAAATTTATGTATCTGTATGGAAAACCAAAACCTTGAAACAAATTCAACAATTTTTTTCCTTGTTTCAAAGAAGCCATTTGGAGTTTTGGTGAAGAGGTTCGGGGGATTTCGGCTGGAGTTGGTGAAGATGGCAATGGAGTATATCTGGTTTTTTTCCTCTCTTTTTTTTTTTTAATAAAAGATTGTGTAATTGGTGAAGGATTGTACATGAAGGGTCTTATTTTTAGTTTGGTGTTTCTTTCTTTATCCATTTTTTAACCATTCGGTTAAAATACAAAGGTCCGGTTAAAATCAATTATTCCGGTCCTAATTGCTTACTCCACCAATGGAGAAATAAAGCCATTCTCCACGGTAGGCCCCGTAAAAAAGAGCGGGGGAAGAAAAAAAGAAAAGAAAATTTGGTATTCAGTTTAAATTATTTTTTTACAACATTTAAAAATTTAAAAGTTTAATTTATAAATTTGAGTAAAATATTTAAAAAAAAATTTAAAATTTTATAAAAAAATACTATAATAAAATAATTTAAGAGGGTGTTTGGTAAAGTGGTGGAAACTGTAGTTTCTATCACAAAATTAATTATGAACAGTAAAAAACTCTCATATGCTACAGTAATAATAAAAAAATTACTACAATATAAAATTCTCATATGCTACAGCAAAAATAGTTCTCATCACTAGTTCCTATCACCTTTCAAATACCCTATAAATTATAATTTAAATACCAAAACAATTAAGTACTAAACTTTGGTTCAAATACTCTACTCACGCCTCTATAAACCAAACAGACTCAAAAACCCCTAAGCCACTGACTCTGTGTTAAACACCGGTGAAGTTCTCACCTTTCCTGAAACCGACGACCGTTCTTATTCCCTTCACCCGGGGATTCTGGTCAGACGCGGCGTTGGAAGCCACAGCCGAAGCGTCGCAAGACAAAGTCCCCTCTTTTGCTCTCTACAATTACCCTTCCTTTTACGGTGCTTTCTCGGCTCTCTTTGCTCACCTCTTCCACTCACCCCTCAACCTCCCTTGCCTCATTCTCCCTCTCTCTTCCGTCCACTCTCTCATGTCCTTTATCTTTTCCTCTCCATTTTCTCGGCATCCAAACAAGCTGCTTTCTTCATTTTCTTTTCTTTTCTTTGTTTTTTCTTTCCTTCGCAGG
>CAMOHE010026347.1:5080-36257 GCA_946598075.1 Artocarpus hirsutus | reverse complement strand
ATATGCCAGACTTGGGATTGAAATATTTGGTAAGGCTATTGAGCATCATTACTAAGTAGTTTTGGTTCTTTTCTTTTATAACAATATTCTTGGTTCTGCTAAGCTTAAAGTGTAATTGCACTAGTGCTAGTCCTCGAGCAAAACCAAGATACAAACTTGAAATAACAAACCCCTCAAGATATCCTCCAAAAGTTTTCCCTCCTACAATTCAAAGAAGAAAACAAATTTCCATCCAGACATTGAGATTGATTTGTTCGTTAAGACTAATTCTAACTCCATGATCTATGTGTGTGTGTGCTTCCCATTCTTTTCAAATTGTGTGCAGTCTAGAAACATCCACATTGATACGTGAATCCTTGAGGATTCTATAAGACCAAGTTTCATAAGTTCATCTTTCATTTCTTTCTCCACTAATGTAGGCTAACCATCTGACCAAAATTATTAAGACTTTATTCAGCTTGTAATGCAAGGCTGGGCTAAAGATGAGATAATGGTCAATTTAGGCTCAATTCACCCATCCCACATTGATTTCTAATATCCACGTAGAGCTTACTGCATCACCCTCAATTGCACTCCTTTCAATCACTTTCACTGTTTCAATCACCACTTACTGTTGTGATTCCAACCCCTTTTTGTTTTGTGTTGTTATTGTTGTTTGTTGTTTTTTTTTTCTTCTTTTTTTTGATGAATTTTTTTCTCCTTTTTTTTTCTTTTTTTTTTTCTGATGATTTTTTCTTCTTCTTTTTTTCCCTTTTTTTTTTTTTTTTTTTATGATTTTTTCTTTCTTTTTTTTTTTTTTTGAGAAACAAAAACTTGATGGATCTAAGACATGTATATTAGCAAGATGCATCAAATAACGAAATCAATAAACTAAAAAACTCAATAACTTCCATGCATCGAATAACAAACTCAACAACTTCCATGCTCCACCCAACCTCCCAAATTGCGCTCACAATCCTTTAGAAATCAACATATTCAAGGATGTGGTGCAAGTTATAATGTTTGGTTGGGTTAACAAATGTGGGTGACAAAGAAAGAATGAGTGCTATATCAAGACTCAACGGGGTGACTAGGGATACACAAATAAGGTTGGCTTGAAAGGCTCAAACGATCCAAAAATGGCCTAAATCATATTTTCAATCAGATGTAGCCTAGGATTTGGCCTCGAGAAAAAATCAAATGAATTTTAAAACATGGGTGAACATTAACTGGACATACACACTTTTAAAAAATTCAAGGCTCTTGTGCTCAATAAATAGATCCTAAATTCAAAATTAGAATTAAATAACAAATCCATTACAAGTTGGGACAAAAATTCGCACCCTCTTAAAAATTGTAGGACTTCCAAACAAGGGATTCAATCATGTCCGGACTTATGTATCATTTCAAGTTAACAAGATTTTCAAACAAGATTTTAAAAGGAAAATTTTGTTCTCCCCCAAACTAAAATGAAGCATTGCCCTCAATGCGCAAATAAGAAAAGAGAAAAGGGAAAGAAAACCCCCTAAGTGAAGAATAGGGCCAATGTGATTTGCAAGAGATGTGTAAAATCTGAAAGGAAACCTGGAAAAACAAAGAAAACAAAATTAAGGACTCGAAATAACTTGAGAACTAAAAGAAAAAAAAAGCACCTAACTAATAAAACAAATGGCAAAATAAAAGTCAGGGCTCATGGCTATCAGGGAAATGCGGCGGAGGAGGCAGTTGAGATTCATACATGCTCAAGTGTCGGGCAATTGCCCGCATCGTGGCAATGTTGTATGCCAACCCTAGTTCTGATCGACACAAGCGGTCGGTTATTTGCCTCTCTAGAGCAGGCATGGAAGGCGGAGGACCGGCATGCTCGAAGTGTCCGGGTTGCGGGGCTGACTCTAGGACGAAGTAGTAGAGCGCAGTCGAGGCTGAGGATGGGCATCTTGGTCTCGGAAACTTTCTAAAACCTTCTTGTTAATGATTTTCATTGGTTGTAACAGAACTTCTTCTTGGTCAAAATGGACTCCAGCGTCAATACATAGCCTACTGATATGAAAAGAATGACCCAAGCCGCCAGTCGTCAAACCTCTAGCGGTTTGAAGAATGTTGTCTTGGATGACCTTCCCAACATCTATAGTTTTACTTGTGACAATGGCAAATAACAAAGCAGCTCTATCCTTGGTAACATCAGAAAAATACATTACAGGCATCAATTTAATAGGAAGAAAATATAACTAAGCTCTATTTTCCCTATCTAATGCGGCGGATGGAAAAGACAGCTTCTCCCCGCCTTGTTAATTTCCACTCTGTACCCGAAAGAGCCACCTTCTGAAGGACTTTCTCATAGTCCAAGTCCTCGCTCAAATACTCATAGTATTTATCGTCGTCAATGTTACGGGGCCCGTAATACCTATTTATGGTGGTTTTATCAAAACGAACTAGCTTACCTCTTACTCTTACCTGAAGATTGTCATGTTCTGGTATATTGGCATATAACTCTCAAACAAAGGGAACCATAGCAGCCTCAGGTTGTTCAATAAACTTACTCCACCCTCTACGCATAACCATATTAATGAACTCTGTAGAGAAACCATCACTAGGGTCTAATCCTCGCTCTGACACGATAGTTTTCTTGATAATGGCATCATTGTCTCTTTTGGGTTGCATTGCTCACAAAGCGATTGGATGAGGTAAAGGGTGAGGCGGGGGAACATGTGCGCTTAAAAGCCATTTGTTTATTCTTTTCGGGTTTTGTTTTGTTTTGTTTTTTTTTTTTGTTTTAATTTGGGCGCCTAAAACACTAAAGCACTTCAACACCAACGAACTACTCCCACAAATCACCCAATAATTCCAAAGCACCCAACTTTGCAAAATAAAAACACCAAACACCTCAAACACTTAAAACGCTCACAATAAATCCCAACTTGATAGCCCGTGGTAAAATTAAAATCACCATACCCTATGGGGCTCTATTCATGGAAAAACACAAATAAAAATTTGAAAAGAAGGTGACTTACTTGGTGAGGAGAGAGGAAACCTTGTAGAGAAATCCTTGGCCTCCAACAATGGAGTTGAGAAAGGAGAACAATGGTAGCCAAAACGTGCAAGGTTTTCTAGAGAGAGAGAGGAGAAGTTAGGGTTTTAGTGAGAGAAAGGGCTGAAAGTATGGGTGAGTGGGTGGGTTGTGAGCAAATTTATTTATTTATTTCTTGTTTATTTTTGTCATTTGGGCGCCGCGGCGCTGGAATTGTAGTGCTACTGTGCTTATTCGTAGAGGGAAATTGGTGGATTTGCCTCCATAAAATTTGCATATTCCCTTATTTCCTCATTCTCGGCATCCTTCCCACTAGATTGGGTTAGGTAGGCTTCAAGTGGGTCCTTAAAAGCATTTTCTTGAAAAACCTTAGACACCAACTTGTCAACAGTGTCAATTCTAAAGAAATACTCATCAATGGAGGGATATTTCATTGCATCGAACACATTAAAGGTGACATGATCATCTTGAACCCTGAGAATTAATTTTCCTTGTTGCACATCAATCAAGGTTCTTCCTATTGCTAGAAAAGGACTGCCTAAAATGAGCGGTACCTCACGCTCTTCCTCCATTTCAAGAACAACGAAATCTGCAGGAAAAATAAACTTGTCAACCTTTACTAGCACATCCTCCACAATACCTCTTGGATGCTTAATCGTGCGATTTGGAAGTTGAAGTGACATTGTGGTTGTTTTAACCTCTCCCTAACCTAATTTCTTAAAGATAGAAAAAGGCATTAAATTAATACTAGCACCTAAATCACACAATGCTTTTTCAAAATAAAAGTCACCAATAGTACAAGGAATTGTAAAACTCCCTGGATCTTTTAGCTTCGGTGGCAACTTATGTTGTAGAATGGCTGAACACTCCTCATTCAACTTCACAGTTTCATAGTCCTCCAGCTTCCTTTTGTTTGCCAAAATCTCTTTCAAAAATTTTGCATAACTGGGCATCTGTGCTAAAGCATTTGCAAAAGGAACGTTAATATGCAACTTTTTAAATACATCAAGAAATTTAGAAAATTGCTTATCTATCTTGTGCTGCTGGAGCCTTTGAGGAAATGGAATAGGAGGCACATAAAGCTTAGGATTATCTGGAAAGAGCTTGTTCTTGCATGTCTCTTTTGACTACACAATAACCTCTTCTTCAGAAATGGAATAGGAGGCACATAAGGCTTAGGATTATCTGGAAAGAGCTTGTTCTTGCCTGTCTCTTTTGACTACACAATAACCTCTTCTTCTTGTTCATTAGGGACCTCTTGTTTAGCATCTTCTTGTCCCACTTCTTTGCCACTTCTCAGGGTTATTGCCTTTACATTCTCAATGGGATTCTTTTCTGTGGTGCTTGGCAAAGAACCCTGTGGCCTACCTGAAATCATGTTGGTCATTTGCCCTATCTGCGTTTCCAGATTTTCGATGGATGCCTCTTGATTTTGGAGTCTTGCATCCGTACTCTTCATAAAGTCTTGAGTGGACATAGCCATTTTAGCAACAATGTCTTCTAGATTAGGCTTTTTTTCTTCCTGTTGCTTGAATCCTGGTGGTGGTCTTATCGCATCCTGATTGCCCCATGAGAAATTAGGATGATTTCATCACCCCGGGTTGTAAGTGTTGGAGTAGGGATTATTTTGCAGCTTGTTAAAATTTCCAACAAAGTTTGCGTTTTTAGTAGGTTGAGCAAAAGTATTACCTACCTGGCATTTAGTGCTAGGATGTCCTCCACAAAATTCGCATGTCGCACTTTGAATTTTCATAGCTGAAGCACTCATATTGTCTTTCTATTAAGTGCTTCAAATTGAGCAGTGAGTGCGGAAAGGGCATCCACTTCATGACTCCCACAGTTCTCCTTATTGGGAGCCTCTCAGTAGGCCATTGATAGTTATTTGATGCCATCTCTTCTATTAGATCAAAAGCCTCCTCAGGTGTTTTATTATTTAATGTTCCACCTGCAGCTGTATCGATGGTAGAACGGAGACTTGCACTAGATTCATTGTAAAAAGTTTGTACTTGCATCCAAACTGGTAGTCCATGAGGTGGGCACTCTTTAATAGTTCCTTAAATCTTTCCCAAGCCTCGTATAACGATTCATTGTCCATCTGCAAGAAATTAGCAATATTGTTACGCATTTTTGTAGATTTTGCTGGAGGGAAAAACTTACCAAGGAATTTCTGGGCCATGGTATCCCATGTGGTAATTGATCCAGGAAGAAAAGACATGAGCAAATTCTTGGCTTTATCCTTAGAGAGAATGGGAACAATTTCAATCTAATTGCATCATCCAACACTCCATTAAATTTAATAGTGTCATAGATTTCGAGGAAAGCATCAATGTGGGCGTTTGGATCATCACTTGGTTGCCCACTAAATTGCACCGATTGTTGTATCATTTGGATGAGAGACGGCTTGATCTCGAAATTGTTTGCTTGAATGGCCGGCCTCTTGATGCTCGAAGTGGCACCTTGAACAGTTGGTGTTGCATAATCTCTCAAAAGTCGGTGAGGATTTTTAACTTCACCTGCATCCGCCATTTTCCTAGCGCGATCTCTTTGCTCTCTTAATAGTCTTTTGAAAGTACGTTCGATTTTTGGATCAAACTTAACAAGTTCACCTTGTTTAGTTCTTCTCATACACCAATGCACTCCCTAAAGAAAATAGACAATTTGAAATTAAATAAATAAATAAAATAGATTAAATTAGGAATTATCCGGTATTAATATTAATTAGTATTAGACAAACAATCCCTAGCAACGGTGCTAAAAACTTGTTTGATAAAATCCACTAACACAAGTGCACATTTTCGATCAAGTAATAAAGTATCGAGTATGAGTATCGTCTCACAGGGCTGTTGAATAATAACCGAATTAATTACTAAAATTGGATTGACCCTATAATTTATCTAGCAAATCAAATGAAGTTAAAATATAATAAGGCACAATATTGAAATTAAAACTAATTTAAGAAAAGAATATAATTGAATTTAAGGAATAAACCAATAAGATTGAAATGTTAAGGCATCTGATTTCACTATAATCACTGGACTTGAATTCGATATAATTATGCACCCCGATTGATAATACTCATGTGATGACGGAAATTTCCAATTTATTCACTATCCCATCTCTAGGTATAGCAAGTCTACTCAGTTTATTAACTCACTATATCTCTATGTGAATTTAATTAAACCTAAGTGCATTAATATCCATGAATATTCTTGATTTACAATGAGTCTTTTGGGTCATCTTATCACCGAAAGCTACACAAATAACATTGATTATTTCTATCCATATTTAATTCATGGTTATATGTTATATGAAGCATTTGCATATTCTCTCTTCTCAGTTTCAAACATGCACATCAGATCATTTAAGTGGTAGCTAATCATTTAAAAGCTTTAAGCACAATAACATACAGCTTATATGAATAAAATAAATTACGGTGCATAAATAAATATGAAATTTACATTATCGTGATTAGGCTACATCGTAGTCTTAACTAAGAAAATTAGAACATAACTGAAAGAGAAACAAAAATTGAAATTTCAATTAGATCAAACATAAGGAGTCAAGAGAACAAGAAATTCTGTCACCAATCTCTAACTTCTTACTCCAAATTGCTTGAAATCTCCTAAGAAAAATTTAACGATGTTCTAAAAATAAAAACCTAGATGATCTTTTTGATAGTTACATCCTCATTTATTTATACTACTCCTAGGTTACCTGAGTCCCCCTTTCACGTCCGCAAATCAAGTCTGAGGATCACAATTGGCATCGCAGCCCTCTTTTCTAGCGCTGCGGCTCTGTTAAAATTCGTCGTAGCACCGTGGCTCCACAAATACAGCGCCATGGCACTATCTCTCTAGACATTCATTGGGCGTGCAGAACTTGGGTGCCGCGGCGCTCATCTTGGGCGCCGCGGCACTGCTTCTCTGCCAAGGCCGTTTTCTTCCCATTTCCTCACTTGATCTTGTGCTCTTGCTCCATTTTCTTCTCTTTTCTTCAACCTACATAATTAGAGGCAAACTTTTATAAATATGGGCATTTCAAATGATTTTTCTCAAGAACATAGCATTATTCACTAACTAAAAGTGGCTAAATAACTCTATGAACTACAGCTATCAACCAATGTTCCCGAATTACAAATAAAGAAAAGAATCTGCTAACAAGCTTTTGGTTCTTAAGTTTGTTTAACACTTACTTTTGTTTTTGAATCTCTTGAAATGGTTGAAACCAATTCCTTGCTCCACAGATTCTCTTAAAGTTTACCTTTCAACTTACAAGAATTATTTTAGCCAAATGAATGCCATTTAATGAAACAAAGAGAAGGGAAAATAATCACTAATGTTATTCTGCTTGGTCATGCCTATTTTTAAGTTAGGTGAAACAGCTAAGTGAAATTGCTAATGTTCCTAGATTAATTTCTTTGAACCAGTATTGCTTGATGAGTGAATGCATTTCATTCTTTTTTATATGTTTTTCCCCCCTTCTCTTGCAGGCCTTGGATTTATTACATCACTTCTTTTTATATTCTTAATTGGTATATTTGCTTCATCATGGATGGGCGCCACGGTCTTCTGGCTGGGGGAATGGTTTATCAAAAGAATGCCATTTATGAAGCACATTTATTCAGCCTCGAAACAAATTAGTGCTGCAATCTCTCCTGGTACTTCTAAGTTTTTTAGCTTCTAAATCCATTTTGAACTAATTTTATTTCTTCTATAGTAGATGTTGTTGGCATCCCTTTATCTTAGATTTCTGATGTCCTAGCGGAATTCAAAAGGCATTTAATCCGGAGTTTCTTGGCTTTTGCAATACCATAGACAGAAGAGTTTTTAATTGATAATTGTGATGTACCAAAAGCTGTGTCATTTAAATATTGACATAGAAACTTACATACCTTTCGGGACTCTAGTTCAAACCATAAAATTGTGGTTCAAACCAACTTTGCTACATTGTTTTATCTCGCAAAATTTGAATTTCAAATCAACTTTGGTTCAAGCTCTTGGTGGGAACCATGTTTCCAAATGGATGATTAGTTTATTGTAGAGATGTTTCTAGAATGGTTTAAATTAATGTGATGTTTCACGTTTTAATTTTCCTGGGCTAGGGAAAGGTTTTAATGCATCTTTGAAATGTGACTTCTTGTGCTACTGATGTTGTGGTTAATCTTGTTGGACTGTATTAGATTGAATGATTCAGTAAATTTATTTCCATCCCTCTCCCATATTTTAGGACAATACTAAAAAATTATGTACCTTCTGAAAACAGACCAAAATACCACAGCTTTTAAAGAGGTTGCAATTATCCGTCATCCTAGGATTGGTGAATATGCAATCGGTTTTATTACGTCATCAGTTGTTCTCCAGGTAAATTTGTAAATTCGCTTTATTTTAATATCTAATCCTTCTGCCCTCTTTCATTCATTTTGGAAACATCTCCCAATTTGTCCTCTTTTTAATCTTAACATATTATCCTATGTTTTAAATGAAAGTTTTGTTTATTTGACCAACTACTGAGTAGGATTTTGAAGAAGAAAAGTATTTTTTAGATGAGACGTATGAGCATCATTACTATGTTCTCTTTAACGGCTGGTGTGCCATTATTTTACTGCTTCTTAAGCAGTTAGAAAACATGAATACATATAGGGTGGAGAAGTTTTTTTTTTTTGGTACTTTTTTTTGTAAGAAACAAGAACTTTATTGATTAGAATCGATGCAATATTCAATCAAAGGAGAATAAGAATAGGATGGAGAAGAAGAAAGACGTCATTTTTGGAATTGTTTTTAGGGTGATTTTGTTTAAATGAGCAAAAAGTACTTATTAGGAATATTCTTTGAAAAGGGGAAAAAAAAATGACCTCATCAATATGTATATTTGGCAATGGGAAGAAAAGTATTGCTGATTTTACCTGAAGAAAATAAGTAGGATTTTTATAATTCTAGTAAAATTGTTAATGACTATTTTCAAAATTTGTATGTAATGGAGTTGGTAATGCAATGCTCTATTTGTGGACTGTTGTGGAAACTTTTTAATTTGTAACTAACGTCATTGACGATGTAGCTGACTGGGTACATTAGCATAGTGGAATTTTCTACGCTGCATTTCTTTTATTCTAGAGCAAAATTGCTATAGAGCATATGGTCTACTTATCATCTGATAATTGGAGTTTGATTCAGAGAGATGACGGAGTTGAGGAACTATGCAGTGTTTATGTCCCAACAAATCACCTCTATATCGGCGATATTTTCCTGGTGAATTCTGAAGAAATTATACGACCAAATTTGTCTATCGGAGAAGGGATAGGTCTGTTTCCTTTTGCTCCAACATTTGTGCCATATTTTGATCTTTGTCTGCATACTATATGTTTCCCACTATAGTTCTTCCACCTTAAAAGATGCGTCAAAATGTTTACTTCTATTTTTAATTTGCGTAATGGACCGAAAGATGCAACATTCTCCTTAATGAGAGATCTGAGGGTTTTGACATAACGGTGATGAGGGTTTGAGTCTATGCTTGAAAAGAAGTATTTCTTTGAGCTTCGCTATTGAATTGGCTTGGAAGCAAGGGAGGAAAGATGATCCAGTGCAGCGATCAGCAATGTTTGCTTTAGCAGTACGAGATTAACAATCGTACTTGTAGTAGTCGTTCCTTTTGATAAGATTCTTTAAGGGCGAGTAGTAGATGAGAGAATGGGTCATGTTGAAATGTAAAATAGGATAGACTTAAATGTCATGTGGCGTGCCATGCCATAAATTTAGGGTTCAAGCTGATGTTTCCCTTTGAAGAATTATAAAAAACCAAAGTACTGATGTTTTGTAAGTTATTCTGCCTGGATAATCGTTCTCTTCTTCCAGTGAAATTACAGTGTCCAAAAATAGAATTATGTTGGAGAAAGATATTTTTTCTTTGAACGGCCCGAAACATGGATAAGGTACCTCGTTGTCCCCTTGGGAATTTTTGTATCTCTTATGAATATCAGGCGTGGCTCGTCATTTGCATTTTGCTCCTCTCGATCCTTTTTAAGTTTATTTTGATCGGCTATTAGTATCCTTGTTCTCCCGTGATATCTCCGAAATCTTGTGGTCATTGTGTGATTATCTTAACTCTTGTTTTTTTCTTGTTTGCCTCGTTGTGCAGAGATCATAGTTTCGGTAGGTATGACAATGCCACAGGTGATTTCTCCAATGGAAAGGATTTCTCATCATCAAAATGAAAGGATTCCTCTAAACAGAATAATGTCCCTCTGAACAAAATTTTACTCAAGTACAAAGGAATAGGTGATTTTACAGCTTCCTCGTATGTTATATTTAGCCTTTGAAAGACAAATTAAAGTATATTATTCGTTTATCCTTGGTTCCCTTGCTCTTATTTTCGTTGCTTGATTTTCTATTTTAACAGGTGGATAAGCATGTTAAGCCCAGCTTTTCATGAAAACAGAATTGTTTGTCCTCAGAATATAATACCTAAGAAAAGACCTTCAGGTTAATCGGAGCAGGTGCTTTTTTTGTTTTTTTTTTTTTTCTGCTGAAAATTAGTCCTCGGATCACGGCATGTGTATAGTCTGGTCCCCCCTTCCCCTAGTATAGGCTGGTAATTGCTGCGTCAACGAACAAAAAACTTGTTTTCATTTTGTTTTGCACTCTTTAAAACTTTGTTCAAACTCAGAATACCACAATTTGAGTTTCTCACTCTTACTGTGTTTATGCAAGTCTGTTGACATAGGGGGAAAGTATGGTCCGTTAATTCTACTCTGTTCCCTTAGCAAACTTCCTTTTTCCCCTCAAGAATGGAAAATAAGTTGTTCGATTTCTTGCAATATTTGAGAATATAATTAGAATTATAAATTAGAACCAATACTGTAGCATGTGAAAGTTTTATATTGTAGTGATTGAAACTAATGAGTTGGGACGACATTATCAAACACACTTATAAGGGCAAAGATCATCATTAGTACAACTATGAAATTGAAAGAGAAAAGGAACAGACTTGATCAAATAATAATAAAATAAAAATTGATGGATAGGATAACTCTTGTACTCAAACAATGAAGACTGAAAAAAAAAGGACAAATTTTACAAGTTTTTTTTGAATTGTCACTTGTATCAAAACGTTTTTAAACTTTAAAACGTACTTATTGTATCCCTGAATTACAATTCTATTATATATTTACCTCTTAAACTTTGAAATAAGTTATGTTTTTTATAAAAAAAAATACTTGTTAAACTTATTAAAAGGATAAATACATTTATTTAATCAAAACCCTTAAGAACCTACTTAAATTATGGTATTTTTTTATTTTTTCTCTCATTTTTTCTTGCTTTTGAGCAAATTCTTTAAAGATAGAATATGCAAGAGTTTGATACTCTATTAGTTCATTTAAATTGAAAAAAAAAATTCATTTTAACTCTTAAATATTATATCTAATATTAAATTAAAAAAAATTCAGCAATTTCATCAAAAAAATAAAAAAAGTTTCAAACTTTAAAGGTGAATTTGGTGAAATATTATAGTTTAAAGGCACAATATATGTGTTTTAAAATCCAACAGTATATTGATATAGGTGACACATTTTAAGAGGAATTTATATAAGTGACACATTTTAAGAGGAATTTGTGAAATTTACCCAAAAAAAAAAAAAACTACAGCCACAGCACTTGGGACTCTGTTTGAACAATTTCTGAATCTGGCCCAAGATGGCGACCAAAAAACAAGTTGAAAAATCGTAGATGGATCTAGAATTGTTCCAAGTTGAGCTCAAAGTTCAAGCCAACGCCTTATAGTAGTAATTTGGATTTTAGACGAACAAATGAAAAATTTTAAAAGTTAATTAATATAACAAAGTAAAGCCAGCTGGAGTAGCGAATTTCTATTTTCTTCAAGTGCTTCCCTCTACATAGCTTATACAAACAACATAATTTTACACAAAAAATGTAAAATCAAAACGTATATACAAGTACCGGCTGAATGGCCTGCCAAAAACATCTATAACCTGTGTATGATACCAAACATGTTCAACAAAACTCAGCCTCGTTTTCTTCGTTGAGCTGTTGGAGGAAGTTTCTCAGATGGACCGCACGGAAGTTTCTGTCCCGTCTCTCGTTCGATTCTGCCCTTCAGCTCTCGGAGTATTCGGATTTGCCCCAGCTTCTCAGGAGACAATTTTTCCCAATATATTCCTAACATCATAAAGAAAGATCCCTATTTTTAATTTATAAAACACACAGTAGAGTGGTTATCTAATTAACTCATTCTCATCTTCCATGTCAACGATTTTGCTGTTGGAAAAATAACATCATTTTAGCTTTCACTGCATTACAAAATTAGCCTGCGTTTTTTGTGAAGGAAAAAACAAATGGTCTTCTTAGAGCACTTGTGCCTTTGAACTTTTCGGGGTTTGACACTTTCGTCCTTGAACTTTTTATTAGCTAACTTAGTCTCTGAATATCCACAAAAGTAGCAATCAACTCCAGGAGCCATATTTTAGGAAATTTCATGACTAATTCAAGAACTAAATTGTAAAAAAAAAAAAAAAGAAAGAAAGAAATAAAGAAAGTGCCAAACTATGACAAATTCAGGGCACATAGGTGAAAAAAAAAATGTTATTCCATCCAAACTTTAATCCTTTCTAATTACATGTTTGTCAATGTGTGCCAAATTATGAGAAATTCATGCCACATTGGTGATAAAAATAAAAAAATTAATTATTTTTATCCAAAATTTAAGAACTTGCCAAGAAAACAATTAGCTATTTACATCCCATTCAATCGTCCTTGACAAATCCTAATACTATTTTTTCAACTCCTGTAGGAGAAACTAACGTATGGGAGGAAAAAAAAAAGTAAAACAAAACAAAACAAAAAGCAAAAAAAAAAGAAGAAGAAGAAGAAACGGGATGCTTTACCGACCTTGAGGCTTCGGAATTGAGGTATTTGTAAAAATCACTTGAGTTGGGGTGCATATTATATCCACAGGCACGTCATGGATTAGAAGCTTCTCAACTGGAATATCATCTACTAATTGACAGTCATGAACTACAACAAAATTCAAATTGAACCTAGTGTAATTAGAGAAACCAAAGCCTTGAGAAAATTTTGCAGAAAACTAGTGTGCAGCATTGTAGAAAGTTAAATACACTTGAAGGTCATGTACCATAGTCTAAAAGTAGCGATCAACTAAAAATAATTTGATTAAAAAAAAACACGATTACTGCTACGTATAGCAAAGGACCGGGGATTATGAGAAAAATGAAGGGAAAGCAATATTTGCTGATGTATAGCATGCCTTGTTTTTTCCGAATAGCCATTCGCATCACAAAATTTTATTAATTTTTAAACATTTTGGGGAAGGAAATATAATGATGAGAATTTTAACCAGAAACTCATAACAGAACTTGGCTGTACTACAATCAATACGCGAAGCATGCACTATATACAATGACACGTACCACATATTTCTGTAGCTATAATTCAAGAATTTCACACATGAACAGACAAAAACAAAGAATGTGCACATACCAGTGGTAACAATTGGTGTTGAGTCATCAATAGCTCCCATGTATCGCAACATCCCATATTCAAGTTCTGCAAAACCCTACACCACAATATTTCTGGTTAGAAAATTCTTAAAGAAAAGTCCCCTTGCTAAGAATTTTCATCCAATTGCAGGCCAAAATATGAAGCAAGCGTCATTGCGTTTTAGTTACCTCGCCCTTGCCAAGTCGAGCTCCAGTAGTTGGATCAACAGCAACTGAGCCAAAAATTATTAAATCCACCTTGAGTTTTTCATCCAAGCCAATTGGGCGTCCATACTTGGCAACTCCAACAGAGGTGCAAGCCTCTCTGACGGTACTAGGAGATAACACAGATGACTCGAGTACGGAGAAAAATCCAGTCCTTAACCTGGGCTGAGGAGTCAACAACTTCTTTCCATCTGCACATCAATTACTAATAAAAAATGAAATAATGGATATTACTGGTTTGAGATGCAATAAGGTGAAATATTTGTTTAATGGACGAGGTTCAACTCGAGGTCAAATTCATACATGATAACATCCCTTCATGATGTTTTACATAAATTAATTAACACACAAATCAGATACTTATTGGATTCTCTCTAACAAAGAAGGAGCCATAAAGGGTCTTTTGCTAATTAGTCGGAAACTTTTCCCCTTTACAAGTCCAACTCAAATCAAGTAGGATCAAGTTATATTTCAACTCAATAACTTGAAAATTCAATTAAATTCAACAGGGACATAGTTGCAAATCCTATTATTCAAAGGTGATACAGTTATAACTTTTCTTAATTACTATGGGGTACAACTGAAATTTAGAGATAAAAATTAGTGTTCTAAAATCTTAATGGGGCACATGACAGAATGATATAATAATTTATAACTTCACATAAATATTTAGTGACCATACTACCATTAGAAATTTCCTTCCACTTCGACCAATGATCATTCTTTTATCTTCTTTTCTTTCTCCTCCTAATAATAACACTAATACTATGGAGAATAACAAATAGCATCATCAATATTAAAATATTGTAATACCAACTAACTAATTAACTAAGTAACTAACTAACCAGAGAGTGTGAGAAACCTGACTTGCTTCTGAGGAGAATCTGGGTTAACCTTCACACAATCCGCAAGCCGATACACTTCCAGACCACCAAACTGCCATAGAATGTATATTAATTAATTAATTAACTTTAACTCCAACGTCAATTTTGAATTTTATACATGTGTGTAGCCTTCGGTGAGACACCTAATCAGTCTAGCATATATGATATTTTTCATTGGCAAATGTTAAACATTGTTAATATGTTTATGTGTATCGGACTATAGTTATAAAGTGTTAGCTAAAGTGTCACATGGGAACAAATTGAGTGATGTATAAATGTTACATTTGCCCACAAAGAATGTCGTCAGGTGTCAGAACAAAGACTCTTCCTATATATAAACATAGGTTAATATACATGTGTGTATATATATGTTAAAGAGACCTTATCAGCAGCAGAAGAAGCTCCCAGAAAATTGGGAATGCGATGTTGAACAGGTCGAGGGCTCTGCGCAACATTAGTGGCCTCCATAAAATCCCAAATCCTCTTTCGGATAATCCATTTCCATGCTTTTGAATCATCTTCATCTTCTCTCGTGCTCTTCTCCGCCATTGATTCTCGAGCCTCGGCGTCCAGTCTCAGCCTCTCGTCCTCGTACGACGCCTCGTCGAATGAGGCGTCGTTTTGAGCCTTGCTGCTTCTCATTCTGCTTCTGCAAATGGTGATTGCGTTGTTTCTTCTGGAATTGGAATTGGAATTAGAAAGGGAATGGGGTATCCCTTTCTGGGTCTTCCCCAAAATGGTGGGTCTGGCTCTGAGTGGAAGTGGATGACATATTCGAATTATAAATGAATCCATTGATGAGTTATAAAAGACAGATATGGTTGAACAATTTTTCAAAGAATAGGAACCTAACAAGGTGAGAATGTGGGCAAGGCAAATCAAGAAAATAAAGTCCTCAATTTCTTTTCTTTTCTTTTCTTTTTTTCCAATTGAATAAATGTTAGAGAAAGTTAGAAACATATCCTATTCTGTTTGCCAATTTTTAAAATAAATGGTTCAACTTTTTAAAGATTAAGAAAATTTCCAAACCTTTATAAAAATTAAGAAAATTTTTTTATCGCAGTATATATAAACTTCAAAAGATATTGATGTGTATTATTGATTAAAGGTAAATTATACTGACACTTTTTGTGTTTTATCTAAATTATAAAGATACATGTTCGATTAAACCTAATCATATTGACACTCTAGACTGTTCAAAAAAATAATCATTCTCTCTCAGTTGACCGCAAGATTTGACTGTTGAAGGTGAGCTCGACGCCACTGCCGAAGAGCCTATTTTGGGTGATCGGCCAAACAGCTCGGAGTTTACAACCGTTCCCGATGAGTCTAGGTCTTTTGTCCAAAGTGCTTCTCAACGTCCCCCAGACTACACCTTAACAGGTTGCCACGTCATACTGAGCACCAAATCGGGTCGGATACCCCTTACTCGAAAGTGGGCTGCTACTCGCCATCATTGGCCAACAGATGGCAAAAACTCATAGTCGAATGAGAAGCAATCCACCGTCGGAGGGACGTGACACTTGTCTTCTACCACCTGACACACCTTGATGTGACATTCGGGTCGTGGGTAAAGCCCACCTAACACCCGGTCCAAATGGTAGCCTATAAATAGGATACATTTATTATATTCTAAAACACATGCTCCTTCCTACCTAACAAGTTCCCAACCTCTACCGAGCAACCCTTGCCTTGAGCATCGGAGAGCCCTTATCTGTTGATTGACCTTTATTTGCCTCCGAAACGTCCCTTCTCTTGTTGCAGGTGCACCTAGGTAGGCAGAGACGAACCGAGAAGAGCTAGGTATCGTGCGCTGTCGCACGTGTTGTTGATTCGAAACCGGACTCAGGTAAGCATCAACATTTTGGCGCTAAAAGGAGGGCGCCTATGCCTTCACTTAAGCTTACCAGCCACAGCAAAACCAAGATGGTAACTCAAGGTAATGTCCGAGACCACGGTGCCCAACAAGAGGGGTTAGGAGAAGCCCGAAACCAAATAATCTAGCAAGACCTAGAGGTCGTCCCTGATCTACAAGATCACGATCTAGGGGTCAGGGAAACATGGCGAGGGCTGAGCAAGTGCATGGCCCAGCTTGCCAAGATCCCATCTAAGAACTAACCAATGCGGTGCGGATACTCACGCAGCAGCTCGCGTAACAGGCTCAACGTCGGGTGGCTCTTGGCCTACTACCTCCAGCCCCGGCTGACTAGGCTGGAGGTTCGGCAGGGCAGGAGGCAGCCGACCCCAGCGAAGCCAACTCTAAGCACTCCAGGAGGTCCACTCAAGGTGTCTCGACAAATAGCTGACTCGTCTGAGAAGGACGTCTTGGCCTGCAAGAGCGAGCTCCATCACTACAGGGTTCCCAAGCATCCATTTTTGATCTGCTCGGGCGCTAGGAAGATGTGCAGCAAGTTCGTCAGCCTAGAGCGGGTGACCGCGTGGGGGGCGAAGTACCTTATAGGGTCTAACTACTAGAGGATACAAACAGTCGCTAGTTTCGGGAACTGCAATGCCAAAACGATGAGATCCGCAACAATCGATTCGACCTGGATGACATGGGTGCCTTAGACTCGCCGTTCATAGATGCTATCATGCGAGCCCCTATGCCACCTAAATTCAAGGTCCCACAAATTAAAGCTTATGACGAGACAGCAGATGCTGATGAGCATGTTGAGTTGTACAGAGGACACATGCTCCTTCAAAACGCTAGCGATGTGGTAATGTGCAAAGCGTTTTCCCTGAATCTGACCAGACCTGCTTGGCAGTGGTTTCGATGTTTAGAACTAGCTTCCATCACTTCATTTCGACAGCTCTCCGACGCCTTCTCGGCAGCCTTTTCTATGACCAAAATGAGGAGGAAAGAGATCACCTACTTGTATGCTGTTAAACAAGGAGACGATAATGTCAGGGACTACATAAACAGGTTCACTCGAGTAGCCCTCGAGGTCAAACACGTCAAAGACGTGACCCTCAAGCATGCTCTCGTGGGGGGTCTCCGAGAAGAGAAGCTCATGTGGTCCCTAGCCTTTGAGCATCCGAGCATGTTTTCACAGATGCTCGGCTATACGTAGAGATATGCCGAAGCAGCCGAATACATGAAGAGCTGCAGAGAGGAAGCTAGTAGTAGTGGCACCAAGAAAGATAAAAAGTAGAAGAAAGCGTTAGAACAGACCAACGCCGAGCAAAATAAGAAGTACAAGAAAGAGAAGAAACCCGAGAAGTCAAAGACGCCGACTGGGAAGTTCCAAAGCTACATGCCCCTAGTAGCAAGCGTCGACCAAGTGCTTGCTCAAGTGAGTGGGAGGAACCTGCTGGTCCCCCTACCTAAGCTCAAGGGTAGCAAAACTAAGCAGGATCAAACCAGATACTACGAGTTCCACAAGGATGTGGGACATCATACCCGCAATTGCATTCAATTGAAGGACCAGATCGAAAGACTAGTCCAAGACGAATACCTAAGGGAATTTGTTGAGTGAGTCCTGACTCCTGGCTCCACAGCTGGGAAGAATGACCAGCCGAGTCGAGACGCCTCAAACCTCCTACTAAATGATGGCGGGAACGCTCTAGATCCCCCGAACATTGTGCATACAATATTCAACAGACCTGTAACTGGGGACACGTCTAGTGGGCGGCGGGCTTACGTCCGAGAAGCTCGGCTAGTTGAAAGAGGCGAGCTTATCAACATGTCTGAGCATGTTAATAAAATTTACTACCAGGAAGACATGCTGATCACCTTCACCGAGAAAGAGGCGGACAAATTAATCTATTCACATAAAGATGCTCTTGTGTGCGAATGGCACATTGCGAACAACATTGTGCGGCGTGTGCCTATTGATAACGGTAGCTCTGCCGATATCTTGTTCAAGCAAGCCTATGATAAGTTGAAGATCAACAATTCTACTTTCACCTTGGTTCAAACACTGCTATAAGCTTCACGGGCTAGTGCGTTCGAGCAGTAGGCAAAGTTGGCCTGCCAGTTACGTTTGGGGAGGGTGTTGCTCAGGTTACACGCTTTGTTGACTTCCTGGTCGTCGATAAACCCTCCCAGTATAATATTATCATCGGTCATCCTACCTTGAACGAGTTGAAGGCCATAGTCTCCACCTACCACTTTGCAATGAAGTTCTTGACAGAGAATGGGGTCAGGGTAATACAGTCGTTACAAAAAGACTCCCGAGCTTGTTACGCTAATGTAGTCAAAGCACGTTAGCTTGGCCATTTACAACATCGATGAAGTTGAATTCCTAGCCGACCTAGAGTCTAGGATGCTCTTTGATCTTGACCCCCAAATGCCTGAAGAAGAGGTGAGAGCTACATCGGTTGAAGACTTAGTGCCGTTCAGTCTAGACCCGGTGCATCCCGACCGTATGGTCCAACTCAGATCGCAACTAAGACCTGAGATCCAGGGCGACCTTGAGTGGCTCCTAATGGAGTACTAGGACGTGTTTGTGTGGTCGCATGAGGACATGCCCGGCATTGACCCAAGTATAATCTATCACCGACTAAATGTCTAACCCAATCACAAACCGGTGATACAAAAGAGAAGGGCCTTCAACCCGAAAGGTATGTAGCTATTAATGAAGAGATCTAGAAGCTCTTAAAAGCAGGGTTCATTAGAGAGGTCAAGTATCTAGAATGGTTTGCCAATGTGGTCCTAGTGAAGAAGGTGAATGGAAAGTGGCGGGTGTGTATAGATTACACCGACCTAAATAAGGCCTGCCCAAAGGAGTGCTTCCCACTGCCAAGAATCGACCAACTCGTCGACGCGACCGTCGGGCACCAACTGCTCAGCTTCATGGACGCTTATTCTAGTTACAACTAGAAAAAAATGGCCAAGGAGGACTAGATGAAAATAGCTTTCGTCACTGACCAAGGGCTCTATTGTTGTGTGGTAATGCCCTTCGAACTTAAGAACGCCGACGCGACCTACTAACACCTAGTGAATAAGATGTTTGCCCAGTTGATCGACAAAACAATGGAGGCCTACATGAATGACATACTAGTTAAGTCTGTCTGAGCAGCGGACCACATGGCTGATCTTCAAGCTAGCTTCGACATTCTCTAGGATTATGGGATGAAACTTAACCTAGCCAAGTGTGCGTTTGGGGTCAGCTTAGGTAAGTTCCTCGGATTCCTTGTTAACCAAAGGGGGATCGAAGTTAAAGGTCCAAGCAGTTTTGGATATGCATTCATCTCGGATGGTAAAAGAGGTGCAAAAACTTACTGGCATGATAGCAGCTCTCTCTAGATTCGTCTCTTGGTCTATTGACAAGTGCTATTCTTTTTTTAAAGCATTGAAGGGGAGGTTTGAGTGGAGCAGGGAATGTGAAGAAGCCTTTTGGAATTTGAAAAGGTACTTAGCCACGCTCCTACTCCTGTCCAAACCTCTGCCGGAGGAAATATTGTGGGCCTATCTGGCCGTGTCAAAAAAGGCTGTTAGCTCGATCCTCATCTGAAAAGATGACGATGTCCAAAACCCGTCTATTATACAAGTCATGCGTTCCAAGGAGAAGAGAGGTACCCCCCACTCAAGAAATTGGCTTTTGCCCTGGTCACCTTAGCTCGGAAGCTGCGGCCTAATTTTCAAGATCACACTATACGGGTCCCGACAAAATTCCCTCTTCGGCAAGTTCTTTAGAGCTCTGAAATATCTAGAAGGATGAACAAATGGTCAATCAAGCTTGGCCATACGATATTAATTTTGTGCCGAGGATAGCCATAAAAGCTCAGGTGCTCAGAGATTTCATTGCCGAGTTCACCAATACTGAGCAAGGCACTCCACTAGTCGAGAAGGCACCTATGGAAGTCCCAGAAGCCCCAGGTTATAGTGAAAGCCATGCCACGCTGGAGCCAGAATGGAAGCTTTTTGTTGATGGATCATCCTACTTGGAGGGTTTAAGAGCAAGGCTGGTTTTGACAAGCCCAGACGAATTCAAGGCAATCTATGCGCTACGGTTCGACTTCAAAGCCTCTAACAACGAAGTAGAGTATGAAGCACTCCTGGCTGGACTAAGGATCGCCAAGGATCTTGGGGTTGACTGCATAGTCATACATAGCGACTCGATGCTTGTCGTCCAGCAAGTCACTGGGGTATTTTAGTCCTGAATGGAATCGATGGCCATATATTTACAAGAGGTCGAGGCACTGCTCAGGCAGTTTAAATTCTATGTATTCAAGTAGATCCCTAGGTTGAAAAACTCAGAGGCTGATGCGCTAGCTGGCTCACCTCGAGTCTAGGCGACAACGACCTCACTTCTATTCCCATTAAACAGTTAGGCGAGCCCAATATTAACAAAGAAGAAGTGAGTGTAGCCGAAGACCGTCAGACCACATAGATGGACCTGGTCATCCAATACCTGGCCATAACCGAATTGCCTAGCGACCGAGAAGAGGCACGCCAGATTTGCAACAACTTGGCCTAGTATTCGATGATTAGTGGAAAGTTATATCGACGAGGCTACACTATGTCCTGTTTAAAGTGCATTGGGCCCAAAGAAACCGAGTACTTAATGAAGGAGATCCATGAGGGCCTATGCGGCAATCATTCTGGGGGGCGATCCTTGGCCCAAAAATGTCTTCGGCAAGACTACTACTGGTCGACCATGGAAAATGACTGCAATGACTACGCGAGGAAATGCCTAAAATGTCAACAATTCACCAGGGTGCCCGGGTAATACGCTGAACCACTCACCTTGGTAACATCGGCATGGCCATTTGCAAAAGGGGCCATCATCTGATCAGACCTCTGCCCCAAACCCGATCCCAATTCAAGTACTGCATCGTGGCCATTGATTACCTAACCAAATGGGAAGAGGTGGAGCCATGTACCAACATGACCAAGGCCAAGTGCAACAATTTTATATGGAAGAACATTATTGCTGGTTTGGAATCCAACATACTATTGTGACCGATAACGTGAAGCAATTCGAGTCTTTAAGTCTCCTACGCCTATGCGAGTAGCTCGATATCAAGAAAGTCTTCTCCTCTCCGAGCTACCCTCAGAGCAACTGGCAGGTCGAAGCTATCAATAAGACGATTAAAGACAACTTGAAGAAAAAGCTTGAGGGCCTTAAGGGAACCTAGATTGACGAGCTCCTAAAGGTGCTCTAGGATTACCGAACAACTATTCGAATTGCTACTGGAGAGACCCCATTCTCGCTCGTGTATAGAATAGAAGCCGTTATTCCTGTAGAAGAGGGACTACGGAGCTTTAGGGTGGAACATTACAAAGAAATTTAGAATGTGAAAGTTATGATGAATGAGCTTGGTTTGATTGAGGTGAAAAGGAACCGGGCAACCATTCGTTATGCAGCTTGGAACCAAAACGTTGCTCGGTACTACAATAAACGGGTCTAGTCGAGGAGCTTCAAGGTTGGGGATTTAGTGCTTAAAAAAGTCACAGTCCAACAGGCCGGGATAGGGTCCTTCGGTCTGAAGTAGGATGGGCCATACAAAGTTGTCAGGATTGTCCGGCCATGTACAATAGGCTACCCGACATGGACGGGAATATGCTCGGTCACCCCTGAAACGCTAAGCTCTTGAAAAGATTCTTTTGCTAAGGCTAGAAATTCTTTTTGGCCTCTAGCTAAATTCTTTTTGTAACTAGCCCTATATAGGACTGAAATGTAAATATTATGTATCAATAAAATGTAAATTCCTACACTGTTCCATCGAGCAATATGTGTTTAAGGAAAAAATAAATCCTAAAGAGGGATGCCATAACTCCAGCCCGGGGGACTAGACCATCACTCCCAAAAAGGGAGGGTCGCCCTGACAACTAGGCTAAGGGGCTAATCAGCACAATGTTGACCGTTAGTCTGTCACCGTACGGACTACCTAGATAGAGTCACCCTAGCATACTTATGCCCGATCAACATTAAACTTGTACAAGTTTCATAAACTTCAACAAGTCTAGGGGGCGACATGGTATAGGGAATCGTACACATTTGTGCTCTGCCCGACCGAGATATGGACTTTCCCTGCTTGGAAAAACTTAGTAACCATTCTTCCCAAGAAACTTCTCATGGGAAAATAAGATGTTCAGTCATCGAGACATTAAACTCAGGAAGGGATAAGTTGAAAAATGAACTTGAAATCCTATTGTTCAGGAGTGCTTCTCCCAAGGAGCACCTAACTTGGAAAAGTTCTCAATTCAATACCCCCAAGGTCCAATTTAACTCGACGAGTTGAGGGTCGAACCTCGCTCCCAAGGAACTCCTCACCTAAATTATGAAAATATCTGTCTGAGAATAATCGCACTCGAAAAAATTCAAAAATGAAATAAATTGAGACTAAGTGATAAACTCGGAGAGTAAAGTTTTCATTAGTAAAAAATGGTGGGGAGGTACAAGTAACCGAGAACCTCCCGAGCCTGGCCCGGATGAACAAAAAAGGGTTAAAAAACAAAAAAAGAAGAAGCTAAGCCTGAGCCCCTTCCCCGGCGTTATCATCTCTGCCTTCTCCGCCTTGGTTGTTCCCGTTGTCATCGTGTCCACTTCGACGACCTCCTCCTGCCCGGGCTGTTGTGCCGTGCTTTGCTCTAGCTCGACTATCAGAGACTAGTCAAAGCCCTTAGCCTCAGGATGTTTCCGAATAAGGTAGTCTCAAAGGTCCATCATGTCGAAGTAGTAGTAGTCGGTGTACTCTGGGGACACCTTGAAGTCCTCCACAGCCTTAGCAAGTTGATTGGGCAGCTCATCCCAAAAACACTAGTTCTTAGCCTGGGATGCCTTTAGCTAGTCCCTAAGCATAGCAACCTCGTCCTGAGATTTGCCAGCCTCATCCCTTGCTTGCTTGGCTTTTCTCCTCGCCTCTTCCACCTCTGCCTTGACCTGGTTGGACTCCTCTTTCACCTTCCAAAACTCCTCCTCGATGCGGGAGAGGGTCTCCTTGATTTGTTCTAGCTCGATGTACTTAGCACCAAGCTTTTTCTCGACCTCCCTCTTGTCCAAGAAGGTCTTCTTATGCCTCTCCTTCTCTAGATTGAACTCCTTCAGCCCGGCCATATAGCCAATGTCCAAGAAGGCGTAGTTTGAGAAAATAGATTTTAGTATGCAAAAAACAAGTCAAAAGAAGCTCGAGACGAGTTAATTACTAACCTTGGTGGTGGAGCAAAAGACGGCATTGGAAAGGCCCTCAAAATTCTCTTCTCGGAGGTTTTGCAAGAAATCCTCCTGAGGAACCACCTCCCTGAGGTGCTCAAGGACGTGGCGGCGGTAATTTGAGCGCCTCCTTGGAGGGTCCCCTGAAAAGGGCACTACGGTTTTGGTGACGGCGGCCGATGGGGTCTCACTCAATGAAGCCCTAGTCCTTATCGGTGTTGGTGGGGGCACTTGGACTATTGTGGGTGGTCACTCGGACCGGCGTGGCTGATCAAATCGGGATGGAAGATCGGGTCTTAGAGTTCTCTTACGTTTTGTCCCTATCACCATGGTCTTCCCTTTTTGTTTCCTAAGGCGCTCCATTAAGGCACGCCTCTCCTTTGTGCTGGTTGGCTGAGAAGACATATCTACAAACCAAGAGGATTAATCTCCAAGTTAGTGCAAGCTCCGAAAAAAACAAAAAAGTCAAGGCTAACCTCTGATTCGAAGCTGTCCAAGTGGATACATAAGCCGAATCACGTCCTCGAGGTCCTTGTCTGCCACGGGTGGGCCTACGTCGAAGGAGCCACTCAACGAGTCCTCGGAGCTAGACGATGATGGCTCCTTCGCCAGCTACCCTGATTTAGAAGTGCTTGGCCCCTAGACATCCATAGCGCTTGGCCTGATGACTATTACATGCCCAGCTGACCGGGCAGGTTGGGTGCTTGAAAGGGGATTGATTCTATTGGGTTCCTCAAACCAGTCGTAAAGGGAGAGGATCTCCTTCTCGAGCAAAAACGACTGCTGCCTCATCACCTCTGGCTTTTTGAACAGGTCCTTGACTCCCCTGATTATGTGGCTCGGTGCCCACGATCTCTTGTACCATATGTGCCCCTACTTGAAGGTTATTGGGACACGCTGGTCGGTAGGGACGGCCTCATCGACTCGGGCTAGATAATTTTTCCCGATGTAAAACCACTCGTACTTCCAGAGTTTATCCAAGTTGAGTTACCCAAGACAAAGTCCTTCCTAAAGCTAGTGACGTAGTACCAACCAGACTATTGGAGGAGCTTTTTCATCTTGTAAACTTGTTTGAACGCCTCCCACGGCATCTCTATAGCCCTGTAGTATCTCCATAACATGTACATCCCAATCAGCGACCTGTAACTATTTGGGTTAAGTTATGCCGGGCACACGTTGAGGTCGTTGAGTGCCCGATGGAGAAACGTATGGAGCGACAGGCGCAGCCCAACCTGAAAAAGACACACCCCTTTGGCGGAGTCAAAAGGGAGTCATTCTCCTTAGGCGCGATGAGGATGAGTCGTCTGAAATGTTGAACTCGACACGTAAGTCCTCAAGTCGAGACTCCATCATGGCACTAGTGTAGGCTGCTGCTGACGTCTGCCCCGGCCGGGTGATTCAGTAAGCTGTCACTCCTTAGACTCGAGTCATTCTGACCCTTTTGTCTTCCTCAACAGCGCTCTCGACCGACCCTACCTCCTCGACTACTTGCTCCTCGTCAGAGATGTTGACGATTACCTTGCCCACAATCGGGATAGGAGCCCCAGAGTTTCGATTGGAGGTGCTTGGAACATAGACTGCAGCCTTCAGCTTAACTCGCTCTTGGGTAGTAACTCAAGACGTGTCGGTAGTGGCCACCCTGATGTAAGCATCCTCACCCCTGAACGGTCTCACCAGGAGCTCCCCGTCCAACAGATTGAGGAACTTCTGCTTAGGGACGATCTGGCTGTTGACTCTCAACATTTTGGCCAGCCAACCAGCCCCATCCTACTTTGAAGATAGTCTTTCTACGTCAACTTCCATGGATGACGATGACCCGGTCTCAGAACTACATTTTGACCGAGAAACATTAACGTTCTATGAATCTGACAAGTCACTGATCTTTTTTGTGCTCCTCAAGAAATTACATGTTCAGGCTGTGGAAGCTTCTCGGGTTAGTGACTATGGCTCAGTAGCTAAAACTCAAGAGCGACGAAATGTGGCCTTGATTGCATGTGGAAATGATGAAGGGGGGAGGCTCTATTTATAATTGCTTTAGACAAGAAACCCAGGCACAAAAATCAAAGAGGTGTAATGATTACTCCTATTAGTAAGGCAATCACTCGCATCATGACACGTGTCCCAATTAGCCTCATCACATGACCCTTCATCTTACCTTGCCTTGGGACGCCTCCTAATCTTCCATCCAGAGCCGACCTCACCCACTCGATGTAGTCCACCTAACCGAATATCGACCAGGTGAACTAGAGGGCTACTGTTGAGGGTGAGCTCGACGCCACCGTCGAAGAGCCTACTCTGGGTGGTCGGCCAAACAGCTTGGCAAAGCTTCAAGGAGCTTACAACCATTCCCAATGAGCCTAGGTCTTTTGTTCATGGTGCTTCTCATGGTCCCCCAGACCGCACCTTAACAGGTTGCCACCTCGGACTGAGCAACAACTCGAGTCAGATACCTCTTACTCGAAAGTGGGTTGCTACTCGCCATCACTGGCCAATAGATGGCAAACAACTCACTGTCAGATAAGAAGCAATCCACCATCGGAGGGACGTGACACTTGTCTTATACTGCCTGACACGTCTTGATGTGACACTCAGGTCGTGGGTAAAACCCACCTAACATCCGGTCCAAGTGGTAGACTATAAATAGGATGCATTTATTGCATTCTAAAACACACACTCCTTCCTACCTAACAAGTTCTCGACCTTTGCCGAGCAACCCCTGCCTTGAGCATCAGAGAGGCCTTATCTATTGATTGATCTTTATTTGCCTCCGAAGCATCCCTCCTCTTGTTACAGGTGCACCCAAGCAGGCAGAGACGAACATGGAAGAGCTAGGTACCGTGCGCTGCCGCACATGGTGTTGATTCGAAGCCGAACTCAAGTAAGCATCAACATTGATCGTTAGTCGACTGTTAATTTTGTTTAAATACCAAAATTACCTCTCCATCTATCAAAAAAAATGTTTTAAACAATTTATGCACCTAAAGTAACAATTGAACGTACTTGTAATTCAAAGAATGGTTATTTTTCATTAAAAATGTTTTTTTAACAAATTAAACCAATTAAAATCATACATCAATCTCAACAAAAACGAATATAATGAATTTCAACAAAACAAAAACTAACTAATTTTAACAAAACCATAATTTAAAGAATGGTTATTTTCCATTAAACTTTAAAAATTATAAAAAATAAAAAAGCATATATATTTTGAGAAAAATAAAAAATGTATAAAATTAAAAAAGACAAAGAAATCTTTATTAAAAGAACCCCCAAAAGATCTTATTAAAAAAAATAAAATCACACATCAATCTCAACAAAACTAAAACTAACTAATTTTAACAAAACCATAATTTAAAGAATGGTTACTTTTTCATTCAACTTTAAAAATTATAAAAAAAATAAAAAAAAACCATATATTTTTTAGAGAAAAAAATTAAAAAACACATATACAATTAAAAAACAAAGAAATCTTTTTTAACAAAACCCCCAAAACAATCTAATTTCAAAAAACAAAAACCAAAGGAATATCTCTTTCACTACGTGTGTGCGTGAGACGGTGAAGGGGGTGGTGGAGGGCGTTCTGGTGGCCTGATGGGGTGGGCTGTGGGTTGGGCTGGGCAACGAGGTGGGGGTCTCATCAAGGTCGCATGTACAGGTGGTTGGTAGGCTGGGCTAGGCTTTGCTGGGGGAGAGGGGCCAATTGGGTGTGGGTCGTGACAAGGAAGGACAAGGTAGTAGGGGGCTCCGGTGTTAGGTTCATCAACAGGATATTGGGGTGGTTGGGTGGGGTCACTGGTGCTAGAGGGGGGTGGCAGGGGCCTATGTTGGGCGACGGGAGGGAGTTGTGGGGGAGAGACTATTTTGCTAGGTTAGATTAATTAGGTTTTTTTTTTTTTTGTGTTTAGATCAATGGCTGGGATTTAATATTGTTAGATCAATGGCTGAAATTTAAAAAGGTTATTTTTGTCACTTAAGTAAAAATTTAATAGAATCAAATCCAAGAGTATTAATGTGATTAGTTTTAATGAAGGGGATGTTTTTGTAATTTGGGTAAAACATATGAGGTGTCATGTAATTTACCCTTGATTAAAATTAGAATATTAGTTAATAATTATAGTTTAATAAATTGGTTTATATTATATATACTGATGATTTATCATCAACAAATCGATGAGTTTTTAAGTGAATAAACCATCAAGTTAATCATTAATAAATTACAAATTTGTATATTATTGATGTACAAAAAAGGTCATGTCTCATAAAAAAAAGTCATAGGCCTGTTTGGTAGTGTTTCAAAATATGTAAAAATGATTTTATTTTAGAAAAATAAGAATTTTTGGAGAATTATAATGAAAGTGTTTTTAAAAGTTTTGCCTCCAAAATGTGCAAAAATATTTTCTAAAATCTCAAAACAATGCCAAATGGGTATGTCTCTAATTTTTCAAAAACTTCAGTGGTTTACTTAGAAAAAACTTGAAAGAAAGAGACAGTTTATCCTCAAATAAATCTAAAAAAGCGTAATAAATAAACACTTGCTTAATAATAGAGTAGTCTTAAGTATATAGAAAGCTTCAAAGCTTTCAACCAAAACACTTTAAATATTATGGTTGCGAACATAATGTAAGGGTAAAAGAATAAAGCGTCTTGTGCCTTCTCCGTACATACATGGCAGCTGAGGCAGATGGTTAAGCAAAAATTTTTTCGTGGGGCCTAAACTTAAGAGAAGGTTGTTGACTTTTGGAATTTTGCAAGACCCATCGTAACCACCTTCTATGTTTTCAATGCTTTTCAATGCCGGTGGAATAAACAAAATAAGAAAATTAGAACTTAACCTCCATGATATCAACTTTACTATTTTCACATTCCAAAAATCGTCTCTTTTCTCTTACCTTCCCACGCCAAACTACCGATTCAACATCTTTAGAATTGATGCATATAGTTTTTGCCTGAAACAAAACTGCTGTAATAAAATCACATGTCCAATACACTATGAGATAGGTAGTGGAAGCAATGTTCTTTTGCGCGTCAACATGTTCAACAAAGCACCAGATATAGATGGTTGCCCTTTCGTCTTATTAATTTTTTTCCCCCAAAAAAAATTGCTTAGGTTTGGATAGGCATTTGTTACCGTCTGTTTAGATTTAAAAAAATTTCTCTTCTTTTCAAATCTTTCAGTTGGAGAAATCCTGACCTTGTTTTTAGGGAAAAATACTGGTAAGATTTCTCACTTTTTCTCGTTCTTGTGGATTTCATAAACCAACCATATCCATGAGAGAAGTTACAAAAGCGCGCGCACGCGCACACACACACACAACACTCCTTTAAACTCTTTTTGAATGAAAAATCTAGAATACCCCTCAAAGGCAAGTAAATTTGACCTTAAGGAAAAAAAGAGAGGAGAATTTGTAGCTTGTTTTTATTGGTTTTGGAAAAATGATTTTCACAAAAATATCAAAAACATGATTATAGTGTAGAATGTATATAACAAAAATTTTCTCAAAACCTTTCTAAAACATGTTATAAATTATATTAATTTAATATATATAATGTACACTCATGTTGTAAAGACGTTTTCTACAAACAAAATCACTATCTTCTTGCCTAGTTTTTAGCATTAGATGAATGAACGGGTAGGCATAGAAGGAATTAAGATTTCTACGAGATCACACTTCTCACTTTGATCACCCGTTAATCTCAACAAATGAGTAAAACGGGTCTTGAGATGAAAAACTTTTCTTCACTCTCTTTTTCTTTCTTACACACCTATGTAAGGGTTTTTTGACAGAGTTCTCTCAATTTCTTACACACCTATGGACTTATAATTTAAACTCCAATAAAACTAATATATTAATTAAACTCTATAATTAATATATTGTTCTTTTATTAATTCGAATGTAATTCTACTAAATATTTGAAATTGTACTTTTGAAATTATAGATACAATTTGATATATCCATTGCATATAAGTCGATCTTTCATTAATAATTCATAATTATAGCTAGGTAAAATCGGTTAACTACTCTAATTACTTCTTCGTCTTTGAGTGTCATTGATTCTTTAATAAATAATAAATTCATGAATCCAATCATGAATTAAGCACTCTTATTATTCAAGCCCAAAATCAATACTCAAGAGAATTATTTATCTGCTTCTCATTGTGGAAAGAGTGAATTCCATCTTTTAATATTAACATTTCTAAGTACTTACATTATTATGCCTCCAAAATACAAGGAATAAGATTAGATTCTCAAATCTGTACTAAGTAAATCAAAAGACATAAATCCATAAATAGGAGCCTGCTACTCAGGATTAAGATCATGTTATATATGATCATCGGTTGGTGTGATTAGAACTTGTTATATTTAACTGAAATTATTAGTTATTTATATCACATTATGTTCGGGTCCTATATAATCTCATCATGTACAGTGCACTCATTTAATGACTTACTACATTAACGGTTTGAATAAGACCATCCCATTCTTAATGAAAATGACATGCTCTAGTAACACTCAATTAAAAATTTCCTTTAATTGAAAATTCAATTATAATAATTAATTATATGTTATTGGCCATTTTAATCATCGTTCTTAAATATCATCCTCTTATATATAACACTTGTATGCAATATTTAAGGTCACATTGTGACACCTGAGAATTTCTTTGCATTAAGTATGTAGGTTAAGTAAATTGTGTACAAATTTTGTGAGCTAAATTTTACACTCAAAATTTTTTTTTAAGAATTAAAAAGGTAATTTTGGTATAACGAGGATCATTGTTTAAATCTGATTTTTATGAAAAATTCCATTGAGGTAAAAATGGGATTTTTAAGATTAAAAATCATGCCATAAGTCTTAAACAAAGAAGGAATGATAAAAAAAATAAGCTAAAAAGCTTAACTATTGCAAAATATGTAGCAACAAATTTTAAGACAAATACAGCATAAGGAATACAGTATAGAAATCATGCTGTATGAGAATAATACAGTGCAAAGATTACACTAATAAAGTTATGCAGCATAAGAATTATACTGATAAAGTTAAGCAATATAAAAACTACACTGCATAAAGTTAAGTGTATGAAAATTATATTGCATAAGTAATGCAATATAGAAATTCAATTATGTAAAACTAAGCAATATAGGAATTATACTATGTAAATGATGTGGAAGCTTGTAAACTATGAAATATAGTATAAAAAAGAATACTGGTAGTATGAGATATATACTGGCAATATAGAAAAATACTATCATTATAACTTTGGGCTATTAAAAAGTTTATGTGGTACCCACTTTGGCGTCAATTTTAAGGTGGACAAAAGGCCACCTTATTTCCTCAAATGCATCAGTTTTGGCTCATAAAAGGGACCAAAGATTGGTCTCTATCACTTTCAATGAAAAAAAAAGAAAAGAAAAGGAAAACCCCCATTTTTTCTCCATGAAAACTGACACACG
>CAMOHE010026345.1:1089-20665 GCA_946598075.1 Artocarpus hirsutus | reverse complement strand
GATCCAGTGATTTCCAACTGCTATCATCAAATGCAAGAAAAATAAGAGCAGAAAATGAATATTGCTCTATGGTTGGCCGAGTGGGATATAGAGAGCTTGAGCAATCCATGGTACGTTACTAATTAACTCAAACTACATATATCAATTATTGCTATATTACTATGTTACTAACATAGCGTAACACAGTTTACAAAGACAGGCGTGCAACCTATACAGGAGGAGTTGTGGGTAAAATCATGTCAAGGTCCCGATGGCCAGTTTAAAAATCCAAAAGTAGCAGAGATTTCCAACTTGATTGTAAGTCTACTGAACACGAACAATTATTTTACTACGTGCGGATGAAGGGTTGCTTAAATAACATGGTTGTATTGTTCTTGTACAGGATGAATACACAACGCAATAAAGTCAAGGGAGCTTCCAATCGGTCGGTAATGATGACATTTTGACGAGGGCACTAAGGAAACCAGAGCATTCAGGACGTGTTCACGGTCAATCAAAGTTTGTGAAGTAGTCTCAATACTTCGACCTCCAACCAGGATCGTCAAAATTGAATTCTCAAATATCGAAGATACAAATGGAGATTGCAAAACTCTGAAATCTTGTGACTGAGCTCATTTCCCAAGGATGTGCTAAGTCGACGGATGATAGCATCTCACAATGCAACAGCTTCAAAGCTAGTTGTAACCCTCGCAATACTGTAGCAAAAGCTACAGAAGCTCTAGGAGCTCCAGAAGCTCCGGAAGCCCCAGAAGTCTAATTGTCACCTGCTCGTCAAGGGCCCAAACAATGTATGCTCTTTGTTGAGGATAGAGTTAATGGTGGGTGTACACTTGTTGCACTTGGGAATGTGTGGATGGAGAGCCTTCTAATTGATACTGTTCATGGACGAGTACTAGAGGAAGAGAACGTGCAAGTTAGCATCACTACCATTAGAGTTAGAACAACTGAATTGCTTGTTCCAACACTTGAGGCAACAACTATGGGTGAAGTAGCAGGAAGCTCTGTCGCATGGCCAAAGAGATTAGTTGAAGTCATCACATTGACAAAGACGAGTTGAGCACCTAGCCATGTTCCCAAAGATCTAAGCGGAAAGAAACGACAAAAAAAGAAAAGCTTTCTAAAAGCAAGAGAATCACAACCTGAGGTTCAACAACGCTAAGGACAAACCGTTGCTAATGAGCATCTGCGTGCATTTAACTTCGCTTCAGTACCTTAAGAATTTATGCTGTTAGCTCTATACGCACATTCTTTCATACGCGATGGGTCAACCATTCAGTGCCCGATACCAGTAAATGTCACTGGCAATGATTTCCCTATCTATATGGGGTATGAAGACATTTACGACTTCATCAGCTTCAAAGAAATCGGGGCAAACTGTATCCTCGTATACCTCAGGTGATAACTCTAGCCTTATTTAAGTATTTTAAATATATATGTAGAGTTGTAAGGTGTTTTAAAAGAATTCACGATAATATTTTTTATTGTAGTTTTTTGACAGAATATTGTGAACTTCAAGGCATGGCGCAAAATTTTTCATATCTCTGGCCATTGTTTCAAGTGCTGTAAGAGACCTGTAGAGTGATCATAGAGAGCGTGCCACATCACTCCTCCACCAATTAGCTGAAGCACCGATGGGGAAATTATTCTTCTTGCCATACAACGTTGGACAACATTGGATGTTAAGACTTATTTTGCCATGCGAGGACCAAATATATTGGTTTGACCCCCTCGGACACCCACCACGTGAGGATTTCTTATCAGTCACAAGATTGTAAGTATTAATATTGTCTTGCAAAATTAATTGTTTTTAGTCTCACATAATTGTATCATCTATTAATTTATTTATTATTTAAACATGATACATTATTAGGGCGCTTAACAATTGGAATCTTCAAGTAGGAACCGGTGTCACAAACTGACCAAACGAAATGTTATATTCTAAACGTAAGTGCCTAAGACAACAAGGAAATATAGAATGTGGTTTTTTTATTCTACGTTTCATGCGGGATATAATTACAAGTAGTATACAAGCCTTAGGAAAAAAATAAGTTTATATACATACAGATATACATGAAGTTAGATTAGAGTGGGTACAATTTGTAAATAGGTTTGTGCTTTTTAGATAGGTACACGTCATAGTAGATTAACAAAGTGCTCAAAATAGTTCAATTGTAAAATGATCTTGTAAATACAAATTAATTTTTAATATACAACAATTATTGTATGTAATTAGGGCCTTGATGTAATGGATAACATACGGGACTGGCCATCCTGTGGAAAATTGAAATTACGGGAGAATTTTTTTTTGGAAAATACCAAATTTTCACGATGGTTTTGGATAGAAACCGTCATGGAAGCTCCACATTCCACGACGATTTTTGACCACTTCCACGACGGTTTTTGTCAAAAACCGTCATGGATGCTCCACCTTCCATGATGGTTTCTAGACAAAACCGTCGTGGAAGGCTGAGCTTCCACGACGGTTTCTATCCAAAACCGTCGTGGAAGCTCAGACTTCCACGACAGTTTTGGTGAGAAACCATCATGGAAGGTGGAGCTTCCACGACGGTTTTTGACCAAAACTGTTGTGGAAGCTCCATCTTCCACGACGGTTTCTAGGCAAAACCGTTGTGAAAAATTAGCGCTCCACCAATTTCGCGCGCCAATTATTCTATTACACGACGGTAAAAAATTATCGTAAAAAGTCGATCTTATTCCACGACAGAGGTTTCCACGACGGTTTTTTAACCGTCGTGAAATTTTTCCACGATGGTTATAAATCGTCGTGGAATCCACATTTTGTACTAGTGTCATTTGATCCTTAGGGCACCTAGTCTAACAATCTCTCATTTGCCCTATGTGAATAAACATGATATGTTATGTATCCCCATAGCCTCGATAGGCTATAATGCTTCCACTTACCATGGCATTCATTATCACATGCTACTTCCAATGTATATGCTTACTCTTCTTGTGAAATCTTGGTTCCTTAACATTAGCTATTGCTATAGTGTTATCACAATACAGCGACATTAGCTTACCCATGCTAGGAACTACTTCAAGATCTCCAAGAAACTTATGGAGCCATATAGCTTCTTTTGAAGCTTTGCTAGCTGCTACATACTGAGCCTCCATTGTTGAATATGAAGTACAATCTTACTTGACACTTCTCCAAACAATGGCATCTCTTCCTAGAGTAAACACAGACCTAAAAGTCGATCTTCTAAAATCCAAAGAGGATATGTTAGATCCTTACCAAAATATACTATCATATAACATCTAGTCCTTCTAAGTACTTGAAAATTTTCTTAACCGTAACCCAATGGTTTTGGTCCTAGATTCGATTGAAATCGACTCACTATCTTGACAACATAATATATGTCAGGTCGTGTGCAAAGCATGGCATGCATGAGACTACCTGCTACCAAAGCATAAGGCACCTTCTTCATGTATTCTCTTTCTTCATCAGACTTTGAAGAGTTTTTCTTAGAAAGAGTAATTCCAGACCTAGATAGTTGTCCACCTTTCTTGGAATTCTACAATATATACTTCTCAAGAATCTTATCTATGTAGGTAGTTTGGGATAAAGCTATAATTTTGTTCTTCCTATCTCGAAAGATTTGGATATCTAGAACATAATTAGCTTTCTCCAAGTCCTTCATGTCAAACTGCTTAGTCATCCATAACTTAATCGATGGCAATACCCCAATGTCATTGGCAAAAAGCAAAATGTCATCTATATAGAGTAGTAGAAAAACCACATTTCTATCCTTAATATGTCTATAAACACATGGTTTACCCATATTTTGTTCGAACTCATAAGTCTTGATCACTTGATCAAATCTTATGTTCCAAGAATGAGAAACTTGCTTAAGTCCATAAATAGACTTTAGCAGCCTACAGACCTTATTCTCTTTACCTTTAACTTTGAACTTGTCTGGCTATACCATATATATGGTCTCATTAAGATAGCCATTTAGAAAGGCTATCTTGACACCTATTTGCCAAATCGCATAATCGAGAGTGGTAGCAATGGACAAGAGAATACTGATGGACTTAAGCATGGCTACAGGCAAAAAGGTTTCCTTGTAATTGATTATTTCCTTTTGTGTGTATCCTATTGTTACCAGTCTAGCCTTATAGGTTTTGACCTTTCTATTTGCACCTCTCTGATCCACTTACGCTTTATAAGTTTTACCTTTTTCGGAAGGTCCATAAGTTCCTAGACTTGACTAGTCTTCATAGATTTCATCTCTGTGTTTATAGCTTCCGTCCAAATCTTTAAATCAACATCTTTCATAGCCTCTTTGTAAGTGTAAGGATCCCTATCTTGTTCAACCGGTTCAGTCAAGTAAGCTTTACCATTGAACATATACCTTTCGAGTTGATGCCTGATCCTCTCACTATGTTGAAGCTCCCTAGGTTGTTGATCGGCTATTTTTTCTATATTGATTGGATTGGTTTCAATAAGAACCCTCGGAGTGATCGAATCACTCACTAACTCCCTGAGTACCACTCTAGTATGAGGTTTAAAGTTGTTCTTTAACTTTCCTCAAGGAAAGTCATATTTGTTGAAGCCACGACTTTATTTACTTTTGGGTTATAAAAATAACCCCCTTTTGTCCCTTTCGGATGTCCTTCAAACACACACACTTTCAAATTTGCTTCCAACTTATTCTCTTCCTTGTCCAGGACATGAGTAGGACATCCCCATTTGCAAATATGTTTTAAGGATGTCTTCCTACTTGTCCATAACTTGTGAGGAGTTTTAGGAGCCAATTTTGAAAGCACATTATTCAAAAGATATCATGCGGTTTGTAGTACATATCCCCAAAAAGATAAAGGCAATGCCCAATAACTCATCATGGACCTAACCATATCCAACAAAGTCCTATTCCTTCTCTTAGCTACCCCATTCTACTACGGAGTGCCTGGCACAGTGAAATGAGATATAATCCCATTCTCTAACAAGTGTCCTAAGAACTCATCGAAGATGTATTCTCTACCTTGATCAGATCAAAGTGCCATTATGGGTTTACCTAACTGCTTCTTCGATTCAGTTTGAAACTCTTTGAACTTGTCAAAAGTTTCACTCTCATGATACATTAGGTAGACGTACCCATATCTTGAGAAATCATCAATAAAATTGACAAAATACTCATACTCGCCTCACGCCTTGATGTTCATGAGACCACAAGCATCACTATACACAAGTTCTAAAACACCTTCAGCTCGATTGCGCTTAGACCCAAATGGTCTTTTGGTTATTTTCCCTCCAAACTGGATTCACATTGTGGTATAGATTTCACTTTTAAATGACTTAAAGATCCATCACTTACCAACCTTTGAATCCTATTCAAGCAAATATGACCTAGCATAAGTGCCAAAAATGGGTATTATTAAAGTGAGAAGTTTTAAGTCTTTTAGAGTTATCATTAATCTTAGTGTTCAACAGTGAGTCCATCTTAGGTTTGATAAAATAGAGGTTATTTAGTATCCATCCACTACAGATAATTTTTTTTTTTTACAAATCACAACTTTATTATTAAAGAACTGAATAAGAATCTTTAAATAAACAAGCGACAGAAATTAAATTCCTTTTAAGTTTAAGAACATAAAAGCAATCTCTCAAAACTAAACTCTTATAACTATCAAAATAAAGATGGATGTCTCCCATTGCTTTAGCTAACACTAAGGATCCATCACCTATCCATAACGTGAAGTGCTCATATAGCAAACTTCTTATTTTCTTGAATCCTTGCAGACAAACACAAACATGGTTTGTCGCTTCAAAATCTATGACTCAAGTGTCACTTAATTTTTCACCTAAACAAGTCTCAACGACTAGATGTTTGCACTTAACACCTTTAGATTGGAAGTCCTTGCAATTCTTTTTAATGTGCCCCACCTTCCTGTAGAAGAAACAGTTTAGCCTCTTTAGATTCCTCTATAGTTTAGTTTCTTTAGATTCCTCTATCTTTTCTTCTTATCCTTGCCCGATGCCGAAATAGAATACTTTCGTTATTGGCCTTTCACTTTTTTCCATTTCCAATGTTGGAATTGGAATCAGATGGAACTACCAAGTTTGCTTCGCTACTAGCTGAGCTTCCTTGATCAAGTTTTCAATCTCCTGTAGCTCTTCATTACTTAACAAGTTTTTTTAGTTCAATATTGTTTCTATCCCTTAATTAGTGCATTTGTTCATCCAAGAATTAGAAAGGGGGTGTGTTTAAATAAGAAATAAGTTTTAATAAGTTTTTTTAACTCGCTATTATTGCTACGGTTAAATTAGTTTATTTTTTCACACACGAATTGAAAAGGGTGTATGTTCTTTGTATAAAGCTATCATTTTGTTCTATAGATCCTGAAAGTCTAGATATCGATCTTCATCTAGACTGCTTGGTCAACCATAATTTGACAGATGATAATGCCCCAACATCATTGCCAATCAACAGAATGTTGTCTACATAGAGCAGTAGAAAAACAATCTTTTTATCCTTAATGTGTTTGTAAACACATGGTTTGTCCACATTTTGTTCAAATCCGTAAGTCTTGATTACCTGATCAAATCTTATGTTTCAAGAACAGGAAGCCTGCTTAAATCCATAAATTGATTTTAGTAGCTTACGGACCTTAACTTCTTGATCCTTAGCCTTGAACCTATCTGGCTGCACCATATATATAGACTCATTAAGATAGCCATTCAAAAAGGCCATTTTGACATCCATTTGCCAAACCTTCTAATCGAGAGTTGTAGCTATGGATAAGAGAATACGGATGGACTTAAGCATAGTTACAAGCTAAAAGGTTTCCTTGCAATCAATTTCTTCCTTTTGCGTGTATATTTAGGTATCAGTCTAGCCTTATAGGGTTTGACTTTCCCATGTGTTACTCTCTTTCTCTTGTAGATACACTTACATCCTATGGGTTTTACCCTTTAGGAAGATCCATAAGTTCCCAGACTCGATTAGTCTCTATAAATTTCATCTCAATATTCATAGCTTCTGCCCAGAGCTTTGAATCAACATCCTCCATAGCTGTTGCATAAGTGTAAGGATCCTTGTCATGTTCAACCAGTTCAGCCAAGTATGCATCACCATTGAACATATCCTCCCACTACACTAAAGCCCCTTAGATTGTTGTTCGTTTGGTTTTTCTATATTGATTAGATTGGTTTCAACTGGAGCCTCTAAAGTGATCAAATCACTTGCCAACTCCTTGAGTACCACTTTACTTCGAGGCTTAAGGTCGTTCATGTAACTTTCTTCAAGAAATGTTGCATTCATTGAAACCACAACTTTATTTTCTTTTGGGTTACAAAAATAACCCTCTTTAGTCCTTTTTAGATATCCTATAAATACACAAAATTCCAAACGTGCTTCTAACTTCTTCGCTTCCTTATACAAGACATGAGCTGGACATCCCTAAATGCGAATATGGTTTAAGGATATCTTCCTACCTATCCACAACTTGTAAGGAGTTTTAGGAATCGATTTTAAAGGCACATTGTTCAAAAGATAACATGTGGTTTATAGTGCATATCTCTAAAAGGATAAAGGTAACGTCGAATAACTCATCATGGACCTAAACATATCCAACAAAATCCTATTTCTTCTTTCAGCTATGCCATTTTGCTGCAGAGTGCCTAGAGCAGTCAAATGGGATAAAATCCTATTCACTAATAAGTGTCCCAAGAACTCATTGGAGAGTTATTTACCACCTCGATCAAATCGAACTGCCTTTGTGGGTTTATTTAATTGCTTTTTTGCTTTAGCTTGAAAATCCCTAAACTTGTTAAAAGTTTCACTTTTATCATACATTAGGTATACATACCCATGCATTGAGTAATCATTAATAAAAGTGATGAAGTATCAATACCCTCCACGTGCCTTGATGTTCATGGAACCATATACATCACTATGTTCAAGTTCTAGAACGCCTTCGGCCCTATTGCCCTTAGACCCAAAGGCTTTTGGTCATTTTACCCTCCAAACAAGATTCACATTGTGGAATAGATTCCACCTCTAAGTGACTTCAAGGTCTATCCCTTAACAACCTTTAAATCCTATTCAGGTTAATATGACCTAGTAGCAAATGCCAAAGATAAGTCTTATTAAAGTGAGAAGTCTTAAGTCTTTTAGAGTTATTATCATTAACCTTAGTTGTAAGCAATATGTCCATCTTAGGTTTGATAAAATATAGATTGTTTTGCATCCATCCATTATAGATAAAAGATTTGATTTCTACGAATTACGCTTTATTATTAAAAGAAACTGAATAAGAATCTTTAAAAAAACAAGCTACAGATATCAAACTCCTTTTAAGTCTAAAAGCATAAAAATAATCTTTCAAAACTATAATCCTATAATTATTAAAATAAAGATGGACATTTCCTACTACTTCAGCCAACACTAAGGATCCATCGCTTGTTCGAAGTGTGAAGTGCTCATGTAGCAGAGTTCTCTTTTTTTGAACCCCCGTAGAGAAACACAAACATGATTAGTTGCTCTAGAATCTATGACCCAAGTGTTATTTGATTTCTCATCTAAACAAGTTTTAATAACCAAAAGATCACACTAACCTCCTCGAGAAAGGAAGCCCTTGCAATTCTTCTTTGTGTGCCTAATCTTCCTACAACAAAAGCACTTCAACTTCTTCAAGTTCTTCTTTTTCTTCTTCTTATTCTTGCCATTTGCTAGAATAGAAGATTTCCTGATCTTAGCCCTCTGCTTCCTTCCATTCCCTAGGTTAGGATTGAAACTGACTGCAGTTGCTAAGTTGGCCTACCGCCCGTAGGAGTTTCCCTGATCAGATTTTTGAACTCTTGCAATTGCTTCATCAGTTTAGTCAAGGTCACATCCTATCTATTGCTCAAATTATATGAAGCTCTAAAAAGGTTGAACTCCTTAGATAGAGTCTCACAGACCATAGTCGTCTATGACTTAGCATCGATATCAGCTCCATGGGTGCGGTGCCCGTAAATTCAAACATACAAATTTAGCCAATAATAACATGCTTACTTTGCTTTCTAATTATTATTGTGATGTCTATTTTTTTTATTATTAAATTGATTTAGAGATACTTGGTGCAATGTGAAGGCTCAATACCTCATAAAAAATGCTCAATGTGCTGGAAAGTTGTAAAATTAAATTCATCAAGCTTTTAGTTTTGGATTGATAATTAATCATCTATTATTTTCAACATATATAGATTATCTAATCATTGTTATTATTCTTAATTATTGTTATTAGTTTATACTATTGATTGTGTACAATTAAAAGTTATTAATTAATTTATTATTTTTATTTTAATTTATAAGCAATATTAAATATTTATAATAATAATAAAAAAAAACAATGTCATTTGCTATGTTTCTTTTTGGATGTGGGTTACAAGAGAATGTTTTTATTATATATACTAAAGTTTATATCTTCTTGAGTTTTTCCACCGAAAAAAGCATTCTTACTTTTCCGTCATTATCTTCTACTCCTAATAGCCAATCACTGCCACATAACTCTAAGCTTCCATAAAAGTGTATAGTGCTTCTTCTGTAATACTACAAGAAGGAAGTTCATAACTTTTGTACCTGTTATACTCAAATTACAATATATATATGGAGAAATCTGCTATTTTTATGTTTCAGTAATATTTTAAGTCTATATACTAATACATATAGATATATAAATATTATATGCATATAAGCATATAAATATATATATATATATATATATATAGAGTACAATAGCTATGATTCTCACCTTAATATTGAAAAGAGTGTCGTTTATGGATATCTTATGCGTGACATCTTTGTAATTAAAGTTGAATTATGTATGTGTATTTATATATAATATAATGGTGGCAAGTTTATTGAATTCGAGTTATGGAAAAGTCAATTTTGCTATTATTAAAATATACATATATAGTTAAATTATTACTTTTTAGTTAACTAACTGAAGTTAGTGGGCAAGTCGTGTGATTTTGTTAAAAAGCATATATATGTGTTTGTGTTTATAAATTGATTAATATTGACTTCCACCTGAGCTTGGTCTCCTTCATTCTGTAAGTGGTGTTTAAGATATAAGTTAGTGAAGTTAAATATATGTTGTTATTAGTCTATCCATATTCAGGAGATGTATACAAAGTTGAATGATAAGTATCTCCGTGCATAGTGATAGTTATGAGTGTGTGTATATATATATATATATATATATATATATATATGTATGTTTAGTGGAAGGTGTTCACTTAATATCCATAGTATGTCTAAATGCCTAGTTTACTTATTGTTTTAATATCACGTAGAAAACTACTAATAATTAACAATCATAAGTTAAAGCTAGTAGTTAATATTGTGTTTCTTTAATTCCTTGTGTCTAGCAAAGTATATTTGTGTGTTTTATAGATTTGTTCAATAAAAAGATTATAATGAAGCATCCGAATTAAGTGTATTTTTTATACGCTACTAATCAATGGATAGTTTCTTCACTTTTAGCTATGATATAGATAATCATGTGTGTAAGAATGGGCTGATTATGAATCTGCTCCTTGTTCTATGATGCTATGATATATTGTTTATTTAACTATAATAAACTATCATATATATGTTGTAATAATAGTTGTCATTTATTGTTATTTGATTATAATAAACTACCATATATATGTTGTAGTAAGAGTTAGTCATGACTTGTAACATGCAAACACTGAAACACATATCACTATATTTTATTGCTTATTTCATATTATCTCTTTGTGTATATATGTAAGAGTTCTTAAAATTTGGTCTTTACTTTGATCTAATTTCCTTTCAACCATAGCATCCTTTTGTAATCTCTACTAATATAAAGTCGATGTGGATATTCAATTATTTTGCTAAATATAATAGGTAATTTAGCACATCTAGCTCGAGAGGACACTAACACCTTCCACTTCTTGTTTTCTATTTTGGTATGATGCAAGTAGAAATTTGTTTCAACTACATCGCAAGATTGTTGTTGTAATTTATATGATTTACTATATCACTTGCATTCATAGCATAATGACACTTGTATAGTTTTCTGAAGAAAATCATTGTACTATAAGAAAGAGATTATTTGTACGTGCACCATGTAGTTAGCTTGTAAGTGGCCTGAATTAAGTTCCATTGGATAGCCTGAGACTCAAGTGGTTTCATGGGAGTGCTTAAGACCATTTTTTGGACTTCTTTGTAGTTTCTAGGATTGAGGGACTACAATGTCTCATGGGATAGCCTGAGAGATTATTGATCGATGAAGGTTCGTTAGTATGTATGCATGCTCTATAATAGGCCTGAGCGGACGACTCATGGTGCACATAACTATGCGTGCATTAAACGTTTTTATGATATGTTAGATACGATGGAAATTTTATGAGCCCATACATGATGCTACTACATTGAATTGCATGGTTTTTACTTACTAGACATTAGCTCATATTTATCTTGTGATGCAGATGAGGGTACATCTCAATAGTATTGATTTGAAGGTCAACTAGCATGCTCTCTATTCAAATTCACCCCATCAAAACTTCAAATTTGGTTATTATTTTCTTAAATAATTAATTTAAATTTGAGTAAAATATGGCACAGTCTAGCTTGATTATATGTATTAGCTATGCGATTTAGTTAGGCAGGTGTCATGATATGTATTAGCAGTGTGATTAAGTTAGGCAGGCTCCATAGTGGGTTTGAGCCTTAGCAAGGAAATCCATGACTAACATCATATGCTCCTTCACAGGACTCCCCCATCTTTGTTTATAGTTTAAGAGTTTCCGAAGAGCCCTTTGCCGTTTTGTTAGGGCTTGGCCTCCAAACATGTTTTCAAGATTATCCAAGATCTGCTTCGTAGTCTCATAGTCTTCATGTTGAGCTTGTAGCACATTATTCATGCTAGCCATAATAGAACAGTGGGCCTACTCATTAGCATATTTCCAGTGATCATATGCTTGGATTTGCTCATTAGTGGATTCCCCGATAGGTTTAAGAAAACATGTTGTTGTCAGCACAAATTTCAGTTTCTCAAAGGAAATGACGATATTTAGGTTCTTTTCCAATCATTGTAATTCTCGCCAGTTAACATGTTTTTATCGAGTATTGATGATAAAGTGTTTTTAGACATTTTAATCTATAATAAAGTTTCATATACCAAATATAAGCAAACATTCCATATAAATTAAGTAAGATAACATAAACAAGTGAACATACAATTGTGTTTATATGTCAAAACCTTGAAAAAAATCATAATCTTACAACGATAATTCCCAACTCAGAATCCAACAAGCCGCCTAGGGGGACTTTCCAAATTCAATTAGAAAAACGGATCTCCTCCGATTAATATGCCATCCATGAAGCCATATGATCTAGCATTTATTAATAATCGCTTTCTTTGGCCATTAATTTCATTAACAGAGCTCCTAGTGGAAGTTAATAATAAAATTAATCTTAAGTGTATAACCATCGTTTCAACTATTTTATGCATGATTTATAATCGCCACCTAGGAGTGTAAAATGATAAATCATGCCAAAATAAATTATCCTTTTGGAGATCCAACCCGGAACATGATGAAATCCCTTCCTAGGGGTTAGAACTACCATGTAATACCTATAGACCAACGATGGAGGCTGTAGGTCTTCTCTTTGAAAACCTTCTCCCACTCAATATTTTAAAAGTCAAGGTTTTATGTCAACATGCATGAATAATTTTTAATGAGTGGTACTCCCACTCCCTATTCTACATAGCATCTCATCAACATACATGGCAATTCATATTATAATGTAGATAAGCAAAATAACATGCAAAGCCACAAGCAAAATAATAAATTAACAGCCATAATATCATGATTCCATCTTAAAGAAAAGAAAATAAAGATTATAAAAGATCAATCAAAACACATTATTGATTCTTCATCTTGTATCTTCAAGTTGTATCCTTCTTTATGTGGCATCCATCTTCAATCCTTGAATCCCTTATAGATCAAATGTCTTATTTTTCCAGTTATCATAAATTTTCATATTTCTTAGAATTGTCTCTAAAATAAAATCAACACTGCATTGAAAAATGCACCTTTTCTAGAAAAATTCTACTTTCTGTTGGCCTGTAGAATTGGATCATTGGCCTACCAAACCTAAGGGTTCGGCCTGCCGCCAAAGTTGACAGAATTCTGCCCGATGAATAGCTTGCCGAACAGGAAGTTTGGCCTATCAGTCTGTGACCATCAGATTGTTGAACCTCCTGCCGGCCTAGCTAAATTTACTTTTTTCCAAAAAATAGTTTTAAGAAGTTTTTCAATCTTATTTTCAACAACTCAAAAACATATAAAGTTAGAAACTTAGGAAAAACATTGGAACTCCTATCATCTCCATCTTCTAGACCCATCTCTACTTCAAATGATTATTTAATTACAAAATTTTATAAATTTAAAATTAAAATAATAATTCCTAGACGGTGATGATATATCGCCATCTAATTACATTAAAAACTTAGATAGACATTCTAATCTCTAAGGAACAATAACCGACACAAATTAATTAATTAATAAATAATTAAATAATATTTTTTAATTAACCATAATTAAGTAATAAACATTCACCATGTAATCTCATAACAATATTTAATTATATAGAACTCTAAGTGCCAACTTTCTAAAAAATTAAATTCAATCATAAAAGAGAATAAGATCACATAATTCATGTATATAGCATGATCACAAACCCAAAAATCAATGTAAAAACCTGGCTTTGATGCCAATTGTTAGAAAACAAGTATGCAACAAAATTTTAAAATTTTTTAAAACATAGTATTTTCCAAAACACAAGTTTGACATACTAAATACATAAATTAATGACAGCTCTTACTAACCTCTTTTGTATACCTAAGTAGGCTAGAATCTATGTAGAAAAGAACGTTCTAAAAGAGCCTCAAACAACTAGTCTTCTTTGCTATTATCTCTCTACGATTGGAGTGTCGGTGGCCACACATCAAAAGTTCTTCCTTTAGTGACTCTCCTTCCAACTACTTGAGAAGATCTAAAGTTAAGGTTCTTGAAGTTGAATAATAGCCTACAGGGAGTTTCAAAGTTTAAGTAACTAGAGTACTCACTCTATGCTTCTTAACTGATCTGAATAATTGAGAAACTCACCCTTATTTATCATGGTTGAATTTGGGGTTGATCCCCATCAAATAAGGCCTTAACATTCGAATATTGATCAACTTCTGAGGAAAAACGCATCTAAAACACGTATATAGATTATCGCATGGTCGGTACGCTGATTTGGGAGATCGACTTACCAAATTAACTCCATCAGTAGGTCAAACTAACGCATCGGTCTACCAAACTTGCGATAATCTAAATCCATAAGAATATCTTATTTTCCACCTGAGATTCTTAGATAGAGCCCCAATTTTAATTCAAATGATACAATTTAAAGTTATCTGATGAAAACAGTCATATTTAGATAATCACATAGAAAATAAAATATTATCCAAATAATTTAACATGTTTATCTTAAATAAATTTATAAAATTAATTCAATCGATAAACTAACATGAATCATTAAATATGATCTTATCAAATTTTAGCTAATATAATAATTTAAGATAAGTCACCAATATGTAGGAAAAACATGTCGTATCGTTACAGGATTTATTATAAGTTAGCAAAGGAGAGCCAATGGACATATATAGTTCAAGCTCTTATAATTATAAAATACAATATCTAAGATACATATTTTATAATTATCAACTCTAACACTGCTCCACTAAAAGCTTAGAGCTACACTTTCGAACTATATAAAATTACGAAGCTTCAATAAGTTAACCTTCATTTACATATCATAATATGTTACATCCCCATAGGATATTTATAAGCGGCCTAAGCATAAATTCCGTTTTACTTTCCTGATTATTTTTATCTTACGTTCCATTATCACACCATTGGAATACGTATTATCCATAGATAATATACCATTCGGTTACACATATGTATCAAAATGGTTGAGCGCTCTAGTCTTCTAATTACAGGATAATGAAAAAAAGAGAATATCATTAACTCTACCAAAAGAGCTATGAATTCCATATCTATGAATAATGAGTCTATGTGAATCAAGAATCATGTTTCCAATATACCGATATGTGTACCATCATTAAGTCAGGATGTCACCATTTGGTACATCAAAAGATATAAGTTAAGAATACATGCCTATTAGTCATTTCAAGATTAAGACACAGCACATATGATTGTCTAAAGTGAATTGATTTGCACAAGCAGAATTATTAACCAAATCAACTTAACTTTTATGTCTCTGGTCTAATACATCGTCACCTATGACAATGCACTAATGTTTCTACTCATGGAGTCCCACTCCGATGACCAAGACAAGTCATCTTCCGTTAAGGATGAGACAATATAACAATCTTAACATGAATAAAGCGCCTAATTTTATTCCCTTAATTGCGGATCTTATGATTTTGACTATAACCTTTAAGATTCATGTATTCCGCGTAATTGTCCATCATATGCACGATTTATAAAGGTTTAAACCAATAATCTCGGACTTTTGTTTGCTGATCAATACATTCAATAAATATGAATATAAAGAGGACAACATTTGGTATATGAATAATAAATAAACTCTTTATTGATAAAATGTCTCCAAAAACATATTACAACATTTTACTCCTTAGGGCATCATGTCTAACACCAACGTCACTGCCAATAAGCAAAATATCATCTACATGAAGCAATAGAATACCATCTTCCCATCCTTAATGTGTTTGCAAACACATGGTTCGACCACGTTTTGTTCTAACCCATAAGTCTTGATCACTTGATTAAATCTTATATTCCAAAAATGACAAGTTCACTTAAGTCCATAAATAGACTTTAGCAACTTACAGAGCTTGTTCTCTTGACCCTTGGCTTTGAACCTATCTGGCTGTGCTATATATATGGCCTTATCAATATAGCCATTCAGAAAGGCCGTCTTGACATCCATTTTTCAAATCTTGTAATTAAGAGTGGCAGCAAAAAGAATACGGATGGACTTAAACATAGCTACAGGCGAAAAGGTTTCCTTGTAATTGATTCCTTCCTTTTGCTACCAGTCTAGCCTTATAAGTTTTAACTTTCCCATCTGCACCTCTTTTTCTCTTATAGACCCACTTACATCATATAGGTTTTACCTTTTCGGGAAAGTCCACAAGTTCCCAGACTTGATTAGCCTTCAAGACTTCATCTCAGTGTTTATAGCTTCTGTCTGAAGTTTTGAATCAAGATCTGCCATAGCCTCTTTGTAGGTGTAAGAATCCCTGTCATGTTCAACCGGTTTAGTCAAATAACCTTCATTATTGAACATATACCTGTTGGACTGACGCCCAATCCTCCAACTATGCCAAAGCTCCCTAGGTTGTTGTTTGGTAAGTTTTTCTACATTAATTGGATTGATTTCAACTAGAACCCCTAAAGTGATCAATACTCACCAATTTCTCAAGTAACACTATACTACGAGGCTTAAAGTTGTTCATGTAACTTTCCACAAGGAAAGACGTATTCATTGAAACCATGGCTCTATTTTCTTTTGGGTTATAAAAATAACCTCCTCTATCCCTTTTGGATATCCTACAAACATGCACACTTTCGAACATGCTTCCAACTTATTCACTTCTTTGTCCAATACATGAGCAAGACATCGCCATATGCATATATGGTTTAAGGATATCTCGCTAACCATCCACAACTCATGAGGAGCCTTAGGAACCGATTTTGAAGGCACATTGTTCAAAAAATAGGATACAGTTTGTAGTGCAAATCCCTAAAAGGTTGAATAACTCATCATGGACCTAACAATGTCCAACCAAGTTCTATTCCTTCTCTTAGCCATGCCATTTTGTTGCGAAGTGTCTGGCACAGTCAAATGGGATAAAATCCCATTCTCTAAGAAGTGTCCTATGAACTCATCGGAGAGGTATTCTTCACCTTGATTGGATCGAAGTGCCTTTATGGGTTTGCCTAATTACTTCTTAGCTTCAGCTTGAAGCTTCCTGAACTTGCCAAAAGTTTCACTCTTATGATTCATTTGGTAGACATATATATATCTTGTGTAATCATCAATAAAAGTGACAAAATACCCATACCTTCCTTGTGGCTTGATGTTCATGGGACCACAAACATTATTATGCATAAGTTTTAGAACCCCTTTGGCTTGATTACCCTTAGACTCGAATGGTCTTTTGGTTATTTTGCCCTCCAAACAAGATTTGTTTTATGGTATAGATGCAACCTTTAAAAGACTTAAAAGTCCATCCCTTACCAACCTTTGAATCAAATTCAGGCTAATGTGACCTAATTGCAAGTGCCAAAGATAGGTCTTCTTAAAGTGAGAAGTTTTAAGTCTTTTAGAGTTATCGTTAATCTCGGTGTGCAGCAATGAGTCCATATTAGGTTTGATAAAATATAGGTTGTTTTGCATCCATCCACTACAGATCAAAGAATTGTTTTTACGAATCATTACTTTATTATTAAAAGAAACTGAATAAGAATCTTTGAATAAATAAGCGACAAAAATTAAATTCCTTTTAAGTTTAGAAGCATAAAAACAATCTCTCAAAACTAAACTCCTATAACTATCAAAATAAAGATGGACGTCTCCAACGCTCAGCCAGCACTAAGGATCCATCGCCCATTTGCAACGTGAAGTGCTCATGTAGCAGATTTCTCTTTTCCTTGAATCCCTTCAGAGAAACACAAACATGATCATTCGCTCCAGAATCTATGACCTAAGTGTCACTTGATTCTTCAACTAAATTGTTGAGGGTGAGCTCAGCGGAACCGCTGAGGAGCCAAAGTTGGGGTGGTCGGCCAAACAACTTGGCAGAGTTTCGAAGAGCTCACGACTCACCTTGATGACTCTAGATGTCATGTCCGAGGTGCTTCTCAGGGCCCCCCGGGCCGCACCTCATCAGGTTGCCTCCTTGGACTGAGTACCAGCTCGGGTCGAACTACTCGCGTTCTAAAATGGGCTGTTACTCACCATCATAGGCTAACAGATGGCAAGTAACTCATCGTCTGATGGGGGCCAATCCATCGATGGAAGGGCATGACACTTGTCTCCTACCATCTGACACGCCTTGATGTGACACACGGGTTGTGGGCAAAACCCACCTAACACCCGGTCCAAGTGGTAGCCTATAAATAGGGTGCATTTATTGCATTCTAGCAAGCAAGCTCCTTCCCACCTAACAAGTTCCTAACCTCTACCGAGCAACCCCTGTCTTGAGCATCAGAGAGCCTTTTTCTATTGACTGACCATTTCTTGCTTCCGAAGCGTCCCTCCTCTTATTGTAGGTCAACCAGATCAGGCAGAGACAAACAGGGAAAAGCTAAATACCATACGCTACCACACGCGGTGTTGATTCGATGTTGGACATCGGTAAGCATCAACATTTTGGCGCTAGAAGGAGGGTGCCTATGCCTTCACTTAAAGATACTTGCCGCAACAAGCCTAAGCACTGGGATGATAACTCGAGGAAATGTCTGAGATGACACTACCCGACAGGAGGGGTTAGGCGATGCACGAAACTGACACCACAATCTGGTTAGGCCTAGAGGTCGCCCCAAAGCTATGAGGTCCCGATCCAGAGGACAAGGGAGCACTGCCAGGGCTAAATAAGGATAGGACCCAGTCACTGAAGACCCAATCTGGAAACTTACCAATGTAGTCTAGATACTTCCATAGCAGCTCGTGCAGCAAGCTCAATGTCAAGCCGTGCCTGGCCTCCTACCCCCAACCTCGGCTGACCAGGCTAGAGGTCGAGCAGGACAGGATGCTGCCGACCTTAACGAAGTTGATTCTAAGCGCTCCAAAGGCTCCACACACGGCGTCTAGGCCAACAATAGACTTGTCCAAGAAGGCTGACTCGACTCCCAAGGAGCACGGGTACCTTCACCACAAGGCTTCTGAGCATCTATATTTGATCAGCTCGGGTGCTAGGGAGAAATACACCAAGGTCGCCAACCCAGAGCAGGTGACTGCCTGGAGGGCGGAGCACCCTATAGGGTCGAACTGCTTGAGGACATGAATAGTCACTAGTTCGGCAGCAATGTTGTGGCGTCCGACGCAGGCCCCACCTCAAGCCTCCATAGGACCCACCTTGCAGGGCCCTCAGACTCATGGCTCTTATTGGTAGACCATTCTCGTGCCGTCTTATGCATCCGTATTGTCCCCTCTAGGGCCCTCTGGCCCCTCAGGTTTTTTCTTTCGCGTCCCTCGGGTTCGAACCTCAAACCTCCCTTAAGAGGTTCTTATTTCCTTCTCGAGTACTAATTGAGCCCACCTCAGGCCTCCATAGGACCCACCTTGCAGGGCCCTCAGACTTATGGCTCTTATTGGTAGACCATTCTCGTGCCGTCCTATGCATCCGTATTGTCCCCTCTGGGGCCCTTTGGCCCCTCAGGTTTTTTTTTTCGCGTCCCTCAGGTTTGAACCTCAAACCTCCCTTAAGAGGTTCTTATTTCCTTCTCGAGTACCAATTGAACTAGCTCAATTGGTACTCGAGAAGGAAATAAG
>CAMOHE010026344.1:10743-23654 GCA_946598075.1 Artocarpus hirsutus | reverse complement strand
GATTTCGTTATGCACGTACCTCTCTCGCGAGAAGGAGAGACACACCAGAAAAGAAGGGCAAAAAAATCAAGTGGGGACTGAAATAGATTTATAACATAAAAGGGTTAAAATGTATAACATATGCATTTCCACTGAATAATAAAATGTTAAAATGCATAAACAATACTGAAGCAAAGAGAAATATTCGAGCTTTCATTTACCTCTGATTTTTTTTATTATTTTTTAACTTGAGACAGAAGATTTAAATTTTTTATTTTATGGTAGAATCGAGTATGATTTTATATTTTTTTTTTATTATTTTTTAACTTGAGACAGAAGATTTAAATTTTTTATTTTATGGTAGAATCGAGTATGATTTTATATTTTTTTATTATTATTTTTTAACTTGAGATAGAAGATTTAAATTTTTTATTTTATGGTAGAATCGAGTATGATTTTATTACTAAGCTATGCTTGATGCGCCTCTAAACTGTTGGGAATACATAAATTCATTACATGTATGTAGACGCCATTTAACGAGAAAGAGATGGCATTTTGAAGGGTACGAAAGCTACAATCTCAAAGCAACTCAAATTTCACGTTGGAATAGACCTTTGCCAAATTGATAGACAATTAACGAGAAAGAGGTTGGGAATACATAAATTCATTACATGTATGTGGACGCCATTTAACTAGAAAGAGATGGCATTTTGAAGGGTACGAAAGCTACAATCTCAAAGCAACTCAAATTTCACGTTGGAATAGACCTTTGCCAAATTGATAGACAATTAATTAAACACGCGAAAAGCTCCAACCTTCCATTTTCAGTCGGGTTTGTCACGCCCCGGAGTACGGGAGGTGATGTGGTGAATTAATTAAGTTAATTAAGTGAGAATTTAGATAAAAATTAGGTTTTTGGAATTAAATTTATAAATAAAAATGTGATAATTTTAAAATCGTTTATTTAAAGCAAACAGTTATAATATTCAAACAAATAAAAAGAACAAATAAAACAATTTGATATGGGGTGAAGTGAGTATGGGTCCCACTAGCCCACATATTGTGCACACACATAGTAATTGACAATATTACATTACAACCACAGTCCAAAGAAAAGAGAGTTAAGAATTTACATGCCTTAAATTTCTATAATACAACCTACCAAAATCCTCTATTGGTCACTAGTCCGGTCAGCGGACTTGTCTTCGATCCTAAGTTGATATCCACCTAGGGGGTAAGATTTTAAAACAAGTAAAATGTGAACGAAAGGCTTAGTAGGACTATATTTTAAAAATAAACAGATAAATAGTTTAATAGAACATTTCTTAATAAATAAAATAAAAGTAAATAAGTACTTTCGTTTATCAAAAGTGTATTGGAAACAGTTCATCAAGAGTACCTTTTTATTATTTCAGGCAAACCATGATATTCACCACCGAAGTGGCCCAGTTGGGTTTCGGGACCTGCCCCCAAGGTCGTTCACTGCACGACCCGATCTCTGATATGGCATCATGCCCGTATATATTTTTATAATTAAAATCTCTATTTACCAAATATAATCATTAACATTTATTATGAGGTTTATTACGAAAACACGTCAACCTACTGTATAAGAAAACAGTTAACAAGAAATCCTTTTTCAACAAATCATTAAAAAATATTTTATTAAAAATCACTTTGAGGCCAAAACATTTAAAATTGGCTACCAAAGAAGGGGTAGAAGTTCTACCTCAATACTCGTGCTGGTGTCCTACACCGTAATCCCGGTCCGCTATACGTTAGCTCCGTGGATCCACGCACAACTTTGAATGAAACTAGGTCTATTAGTATCTAACCCAAGATATCCTAAGTTATTAAATCATTTCATGGTGTCCTAGTGTGCCACTTAGGTTTATAAAATCATTTTATAAAATTGAAATCTCAATCGGGGTTCAAAACAGTGAAAACGAGTGAAAATCACAAAAATTGCACCATACCCAATCGGCCTGCCGGTCGGATGAATCCAGCCTGCCGAACGCATGAATCCGGCCTGCCGAACTCAAACTTCGGCCTGCCAATCTGGGAAATTTCAGAAATTTTCACACACGGGTCTCGGCTTCCCCGAGCCCAAATCTTTAAATCTAACCTGTTTTTTCAATTCTCAGGCATGGATAATGATCATAAACAATAGAAAAACATAGTAACTTACTTTTTAATGGATTAAAATAAGTTTTAAACAAGATTTTTGAAAAAACTCAAAAATTAGAAAAATTGGAGAAAAATGAAAAATCTTGATTCAAATCTGTTTTTGATGAAACAAAATTTGTATTCTAGCTAATCTAAGTTCGTCTAACCTAGATTGAAGGTTTTCTAAGCTTAAAAATGCTTAGATTTCAAAATGCAAGAAAAATTAAAAAATTGAAAAAGTTTAGAAATTTTAAAAACTAACCTTGGATTAAGCTTTGATTCGAGTTTGTGGTTGCTCAATCACGTTCCCGAGCCTTCAATCCACAATCCCGAAGCTTGAAATCAAATTTTGGTTTAAAATTTTAGAGAGAGAATGAGAGAGAGAGAGACAATCCGAGAGAGAGTTGAGCAAGTGAGAGTGAAGAAGAGTGAGAGAGAGTGAGATTTATAAAGAGAAGGGAAGTAGTTTTTAATACCACGTCCCGCACGTGGTTTTCCAAAGTGGGACGTGTTGGTCATTTGATAAATTATTTTATTTCAAAATTTAAAATAACAATTAAAAATAATTAAGAGTAATTAAAAACTATTAAAATAATCAAAAGTATTATAAGTTTAGAAATTTCACATAATGATCAAATTAAGCTTAAAATATTCATTATGGCACACTAATTCACCATTCTACATATTAATAACATTTAATTAATTTCAGGGTGTTACAGGGTTATTACATACTCCCAAAGAAAGAATATGTAAGCTTGGCTACTTAATTTAACTTGCAAATTCACTGAACAATGTAAGAAGGTTTGTATGGTACCAATATGAGGTACTACGGAAGATTATAAATCGCTAATCACTACAAAGTTATATTTTTGTGGCCATGTATTTGTGGGTAATATGTTGAAAATAATATAATCAATTCCATTAGGACATGTTTGGTGCGCAGGATTAAGAAAAATTAGGTTGAATTAAATCTTAATGTTTTATTTGATGCAAAACTTTATAGGATTGGATTGGATAAGCTCTTATCCAATCCATGTTTGAATCCCCTTTGGAAGGGGATTAGGCAATCCCCTATAAAAGTATGGGATAATTCCATTAGGACATGTTTGGTGTGCAGAATTAAGAAAAATTGGGTTGAATTAAATCTTAATGTTTTGTTTGATGCAAAACTTTATAGGATTGGATTGGATAAGCTCTTATCCAATCCATGTTTGAATCCCCTTTGGAAGGGGATTAGGCAATCCCCTATAAAAGTATGGGATTAAATACAATCTTTGTACATTGTGAAAAATTTCAAGGACCTATTTGCAAAGATTTATAAAAATTTGCAATCAAATTATAACTTTTTTCAAATAATGAGGGGTCAAAATATAATTTTTATGTGACGAAAATATTTTTGATATTATATTTTTGCCATTCTACTTTAAAAATTATAATTTGCCTCAAAATTTTAAAAAATTTCACGAAAAAGCCCCTATCTTAATTACACAACATCAAACTTAGGATTGGATTAGTTAAAATTCTATCCTATATCTGTTTCAATATAATCAAATCCAATCATTTAAGACTATTCTATATGATGCTATTATATCCAATGCACTAAACGAGCCTTAATGTACAAGGTTTATAGCACACTCTAGCTTGTCATTTTTATTTTGATAAGATTTATCCAAAAACTAAAAACTACTGCCAATATTGACAATAATTGACTAGTTTTGGCACGTGCAATGCACGTAGTGAATTTTTATTAAAATTTGTATGATGTTCAACACGAATGACAATATGCATAAAACATAAAGGTTATATTTAATTATAAAAATACATGAAACATTTTAAATTATGAGATAACAAATAAAAAAAATTAAAGGAGTTGAAAGTTAAAAAAAGGAAAAAAAAAAAAATAAATCACCTAAATTCACCGCCTTGGACTTCCATGACAATAGCCACATATAATAATAATAATAATAATAATAATAATAATAATAATAGAACAAAGGAGTTAGAAACTTAAAATGAAAGGGAAAAAAAATGGCCCCAAAAACTCACCGTTTTTAACTATTCTGAACGACAACAAAAGACACTCTGTTTTATATATTAAGGATTTACGCTATATGTGTGTTTGTGTGATGTGCGTTTGGAGTTTAGTTGAAGTTTCCTAGAGCATAGATTATGAATAAATTATAAAAAGAAAACGTAGATTGTAATAGAAAGAAAAAAAGAGAGTAAATTATACTAACATTTTCTGTAATTTTTTCAAACCACAAAGACACCTTTTAATCCAAAACTAATCATATTGACATCTCTTATACTTAACTTTGTTAATTTTTTGTTTGAAATGACAAAATGCCCTACTTAATATTAGCCATTGATTTGGAAAAAAAAAAAAAAAAAACCCTAACATTCTAATCTCTAACTAACCAAACATGCTTGCTCCAACCCTCAACCTATACCCGACCTCCATCTTCCCGGCCCTCCCTTTGTTTGGCCTCCTGCCCCTACACATCCCAACCACCTCTCCCCTACCTCGCAGACCTCAATCCTCTACCCTCGACCTGTCGCCTTTTGCCCTCCGTATGCCCCTGCACATCTCAGCCTTGACCCTCCCTCGATCTCCCACCCCTTCCTTGAACCCCTCTCACCCACCGTGCTGTCTAGCTCTCCTATCACCTGCAACTCTGTGCAACTCCATACAGTCCAACCCACCCCACCCGATCCTCGTCACCTATAGTCCCCCATCACCCCTGCCTCTGTCGTCCACCCAAAAAATAGAGAGTGAAATCAAGAGAGAGAAAGAGAGATCGAGAGGGAGCGAGGATATATATATATATATATATATATTTATTTATTTAGAGAGAGAGAGAGATGGAGAGGAAAAAGAGAAGGAGCAGAGGAGATAGAATTTTTAATTTTTAATTTTTAATTTTTAATTTTTAATTTTTAATTTAAAATTCTTAACATTGTTTTATTTATATAAGATTAATATTCATAATTTTTTGGGTAAATAACATAATTGTGCCTCTTATAAGGTGTTTACAAGTATAGTTGAACCAACTTTTTAATTACCAAATAGTGTAAAGCTTTCAGCAGCTATAGTAAAAAGCAAAAAATTGCTACAGTGTAAAACTTTCACATGCTACAGTTTTGAACTAAAAAATTGGTTCTAACTATACTTGCCAAACACTCTTTAGTTTTAACTTTTTCTCAATATGTCCATCCATTTTTAGAAACTACAAAATTATCCTTTGAATTTTAAAAACTTATTTCAATTTAATCAATTTGAATAGAAAAAATTGACAAAACAATATGACTATCCTAAAAAAGCTATGAAAAATATTTTATACTTTAAAAACAAAAAAATCCTAATACAAAACATCAAATTTAAAAAAAAAAAAAAGATCTTAAGTTTATAATTTTTTAAATTTTAAAACACTTTTTTCAAAAATTTTTCTTGAGAATAAATATATATTTTATAAACGAATTAAGTTTAATTAAAGGTATTTTTACCTTATCTGCATATTTTTCAATCGAAAAAATTTCAAGGGATAAAATTGAAATAAGGTTTTCAAATTCAAAGGATTCCTTTGTTGTTTTTAAAAATAGAGGGATAAATTGAAAAAAAAAACTTTGAGATATAGTAATGTAATTAACCCTTTTTTTTTTAATTTGGTATTTTTTTTATTTTTTTTATAGTTTTTATTTTTTAATCTTTTAAGAAATAATATAATATTAAGATGATAACTAATCTAAATAAGTAGATTTAGGCTTAAAATATAAAAAATTAATGATTTATAAAGGAAAACAAACATTTAATTTGCTGAGAAGAAATTTGAAGAAAAATTTAAGTAAAAAAATTCTTTCTAGAAGAGTGTAACTAATAGTTATGTGTTTGAGAATTAATTGTAGACTTCTTTTGGACCATGTAATTTTAATGTTTGTATTTTATTGTATTTTGGACATAATTGTTATCTTGCAGAAAAAGAGAGAAGAAAAAAACACCTTATCTTTCATTAAAGTAAAATTTATAATAACAAGTATGCACAAATTATTTTCACTCATTTTTAATGTCAAAGAAAGGTAAATCATTAATTCTAACTAAAAGCAGTTTTTAACGAGTGAAAAAGCATTTTTGGCATTTTGAACAAAATGAACAGCCAACTAATAGAGGGGTCTATTTGTAATTTTTTAAATAGTCAGTTAAGGGTGTTAGTGTAATTAGTTTTAGAACACGAGTGTCTCTGTAATTTAGGTAAAACATAAGGGATGTCAGTGTTACCGCAATTTTAATATTAGTTATGCACTTTGAAATTCAAAGGAAAAAAGCTATTTACAAAAGTAGCTTATGAAGATATGCAATTCTTTTATTTTTGCTCAACGATATTTATTTTTATACATTTATAAAATATGCGGTTTATTTGCTAATTTGACAATGAAATTAAAAAAAAAAAAAAAAGAACCTGCAACAAAAGTCAGCATTGATCATTAGCGGTAGGATTATCATGACGAGAATGTGGTGATTTGAAGTTTAGAAATTTATGAGAGTGAGTGATGAAGTTGAAATAGAGAAAATAAAAAAGGGGCAAAAAGGTAAAGGGGAAAAAATATTGGTGTTACTATAGTAAACAAATAGAGCCAAAAAAGACCCAAAAGAAAAAAAAAATGAAATAACAAAGGTAAAGTATCAAAGGAAAAGTAAGGAAGAAGAAAAACATATTGTTTGCAAGTGACAACGTAGGCAAATGAAGTTAAAAAGGGGGAAAAAAAAAAGCCATAAAAAAGGGAAAAAGGACAAAAAAAAGGGATCAAAGCGAAAATTAAAAAAAAAAAAAAAAAGAGCACCAAAATTGTGGCTAAAAGTCGAGGAAGCGATGAATACTAAACTTTTATCAACTCTTTTGCACATAAGATGAGATGGTTTTTCATAACTTTTGTACAACTGATTATATAAATAAATTAAGTCACATTAATATTCGGGTCAATTACTTCTTACCTTTAAACTTTAAAGTCCCATAAAAAAAATTAAAATACATGACCAAATTATTGTAATAAAATTAAAATCTAATACAATATTTAAAATATCCTAAAAATATTCTCAATGACATAGTAATTACCTTAATGATATCATATATTGTATTATATAATTACATTGTATAATGATAATATTTTGAGATATGTGCAGAACTTTTACAAACTAGAATAATATTTTAATTCAATAGACATAATTGAGCCAGTTATCTCATTGGCCCTCGTATCACTTTGCTTGTTGAATTTTATAAACTTCTAATTTGTCCTATCAACTTTAAATTAGTCTCATTTAACTCCTTTTATTAGGACTTCTGTTTAAAAAAATATGGTGAAAGAAGGGATCAGTTATTCTCACATGACCTCTTCACTTATAAATTATATTAAAAACAAATAAAAATGGACTGCATAATCTCAACTAATCCTTAGTTTTTTTGTCTGGTTCTACCAGAAATTCCAACATAGAGGATTGACTGGGAGTAAGAGTCACTTATAAATTATATATTAAAAATAAATGAAAAAGGACTGCATGATCTCCCCTAGCTTCCTAGTTTTTTTGTCGGGTTGTACCAGAAATTCCAACATAGAGGATTGACCAGAAGTAAGAGATTTTAAAATTCTAAAGACGAAGTAGAATTTATCCTTAAAATTAAAAGGCAAAAATGAAAATAATCCATAATATTATTCAATTGTGATCATCAATTGATGAATGTAATTGTTCATTAATGCTTAATAGTATTATCAATATGCACTTAATATGGCAGCAAATTAAAGTACGTGAATTGGCAGAGGAAAAAGGACTACTGACAGGAAAGGAAAACAAAAATTACGCAAAAACGAAATACGGCAACTAAATATAGAATGATCATCAGCAACCCTTCAAAAAATATATATACATATATAGAATCAGTAACCTTCAATACTTCCAAAATCCACATTCTTTTTAAAAAGCAATAAACTAATTAGTTTTACATATTTTTCTCTATAAATATAGTTAGGGTTTATGATTTTAGCAGAACATAATATTAAAAAAAAAAACAAAAAAAAATAAAAAGGAAAAAAATCTGTATAGCTCAGCTAGATCCAAGAAGCGCTCAACCATGGATATAAGTACATATAGGTTGAAGAGCATAATTATCTCTCTCTCTCTAGCTAGTGCCATCCAGATAGATAGATACTGATTTGAAAGAAATGTTCAAATGGGTATATGCTTTCAGTCCAATTATACATGTTAATATATCAAAGCAAAAGGCTTTACTTGGAGTAGCGGAAAGTGCATGTGATTATCCAATCCAGCATTCTTTAAATTTCCACTTGACTGATACAAGTCATGTCCTAGCCATATGAGCCATGGCAGACCAAACTTTCCCTATAATAATCAATGGCATTAGCATCATGGAAAAAGACATATATTATATACATACATATATATATATATATATATATATATATCGCAGATACTCATCTTGAGGAGTGAATAAAAATCACACGTACAGATCATTAATCAATGTGCGTAACAACAGTATATTCGTGGCTTTATCACAACTTTAGACACATATTCGTCATTTTTCTAAACTTGATAGCGACTGTAGGCACATTTGTGAGAATTCATAATGTCACTACCAAAATTTCTGATTTAGTGAACTTAAAAAGGGAATAATGACTTGTTTATTTTTAACTAACGCTAAATTGACCGTCATGTATGCAAACATATCGACTTTATAACCCTATGTTGGTGAATGGTTTCTTTTCTTTGTAAGAATTGCGAGAATGCTGTGTTTAAGTATAGTAAAAAAAAAAAAAAATAGGACATGGTTTTTGGCAATTATATCACATCAAAATTGCATCGGCAGATTTATAAAAACATTTACAATCAAAAAGTTTATTCTACCATTAAGGTCATACCCCTACCAAAGATTCTCCAATCAGTTAACAAGGAAAACTATTGTTGAATTAGTTAATCATATTATTTTCCTTGGACTAATGGAAATTTTGTGTCGTCCAAAATGTTGCCTTTAAAAGTGAAACATTGTAATGAGTCGCATTCGGGGTAGACGGGAATTTTTTAATTGTTTTTTAATTATTGACACTATTAATATATGAACCATGAGCTAGTATAGTAACATTTTGGGTATTGAACTTTTAACTTTGACATAATACTTCCTGAACTTTTATTTATTTATTTATTTATTTTTTTGCGATTTTGTTCTCTGGCCATTACTTAAAGATAGATTGTAATAAATTAACAAAGATAATCATGTAAATTGCGTGATAACTTGAAATTTTAGAGAATAGTATGCATAAAACGTTACATTTCAGAAATAATTCATCAATTTTAGTAGTATTAAAGACAAATTGTATAAAAAAAGACTAAAATTTGGGGACTACTTTATTAAAATTAAAAGTTTAAATAATGTATATTTGTCAAAAATACTGAACTAGGACTAAACGTGTTAATAATTTTTTATTTTTGGTAAAGATGGGTAGAAAAAAAAAATTGGATCATATCAAAATCATTCCCTGGCTTCAAATACTACTCTCCCTTCTTACTTGGGATTCCCTAAATGTAGGTTTTGAAAGCATTCCCTACAAATAAATAGACAGGCATAGAATTTCATCAACAGTGATGCATGCATGAGTGTGTGTATATATACAATCTAACCGTTAAAAAAGACGGAGCAAGATTCATATACCTTTCCTTGTATAGAAATTGTCTAGCAAGTAAATGATAGGTCATTTAACACTTCACTTCCACTTGTAACTGAACTTTTAAGTTTAAAAACTATAGAATATGAAAGCTTTATAATATATCATTTTTTTTTATTTTTTACTATAGCTGTTGAGAGTTTTATATTATTTGCAATTAAAACTGATGAGTTGAAATTAAAATACCAAACGGACACCAAGTATTATCATATTTATTATTATTGTGCCGATTGACAACCCAAAGTTAGTGTGAGGGATACACAATTTATGCTTTAGCAAGATAAGCTTACAAGGTTAAGGATAACAGATTAACCAACATAAAAGAGGAATTACATGAATCTACATTTCGTGTACTGGTCTTTAACAAAGAAAAAAAAAAATCGTACATTTTTCTTAGCGACACAAAAGCATGTCGGCTCTGGTATGAGCCCAAGTTGGGCTGGCTAGCGTGAAAGGGTGCTCACAATTTTCCGGCCCTAGCCCAACCAACTTTTTTCTTAGGAGGCTGGGTTTCGTCACCCTCTGATGCAAGAAGTAGAGTGTGTTTGAACAAGTTGGAACCCAAAGTTAGAAGTTAAACACTCTAATACGTGAGAGTTTTATATTATAACATGTTTTTGTTTTATACTATATAATAATATATGAGAGCTTTACACTGTAACATTAGAATTTTAATGTTGGAACTTGGTTCCCAAACACTCTATGAATGTGTTTGAGAACGTAGTTGGAACTAAATAATTAGAACCAAAATACTGTAGCACGTAAGAGTTTTAAACTGTAGCATACTTTTGCTGTACACGGTAGCGTGTAGGAGTTTTATAATATATTTATTAAAACTAATAATTTTTAACGATGTTATCAATCAAATTCTCTAAAGAGTAAGAGGTGTATATTTGTTTTTTACTTTAAAAAAAATAATAAATGAAGAGCCCCTCTAATGTATGCAAAACATGAGTGTCAATGCCAAATTTTAACATTTGAGTAAAAAAAAAAAAAAAAAACTCTTATATAATGTTATTTTTTGTGTTAAATTTAATATATGCTATAGTTGATGATGAATTAAAGTAAATTTTAACATTTGATTGTTATTGGTTAATTTATTTACTTCTTTTATTCCATCATTATAACATTGACCTCTTCAAATTATTTAATTTTAAAAGCTTCATTTTACCATCTCCAAATCATAATGATTGTGGGGAAAAATAGCTGTATATATGTTAGAGCACAAACGTTTGCATTTTCTTTAGGGTAATAAAAAAAACTTATTGAATGTAATATTTTTATAATTTTTTTTTAGTGCCAAAACAAGCCATTTCTCCCACCCGTTTGGTTACCTATCAAGACCCTTCCCTTGCTTTTTTTTTTTTTTTTTTCTCTCTTTTTTTAAAGACCTTTGCCTTGCGAACTTTGGAAGTCCATGTTCTCTAACGCTTCAACTTTCCAGTAGGCCTTTCCGCCTTCTTTGTTGGGCTTCAAATCTTGGTACTAGGCCCAAACATAGACAGGAAGGGGTGCCCTTTTATTGAACCTTTCCTTCTGGACTCTAACCTTAAAAAGGAAAAATAAAAAGACAAAAACAATAAAAATCAAGTATTACTATATGTTTGGAAGGTGCCAACGAATTGATACGGGGTGAGGCCGCGAGGGACCTATTCCGCCACTTCCCCTGCTCAAGAAAAATAATCTACATTTCGGACATATTTATTTGCATCAAATGAAAAATGAAAATAAAGAGAGGTTTCCTTTTCCTTGTAATAAGATGTTTACTTACAAAATTAGTATTAAGAGTTTTATAAGTCCCATGCAATATAAGAAAAAGAAAAGAAAATGTCAATTCCCATAGCCCCCCGATAATAATTTCAATCATAAGCAATGAACATCAAATTTCTTAAATGTCTAAATTTAAATGTTATAATTTAAAATTTAATTAGTTGCATAAAAGTATATTTTAGTAATTACATAGATAAGAGTACAATTCCTTTATGTTGAGGACAATGGTAAGAGAGATAGAGAGAGTAGGATAGATAAGGAATGTAAAGGATGAAAAAAATTATGGTAAACCTTCATGTTGTGTGATAGGAAAGTTGAAAGAATGGATAACAATCATATGCCTACTTACTAAATTATTCATTTTACTATTTTGTTAATAATTTATTTTAGAATGTAACAAGATGGTGTGGGTAATCTTGATGATACCCATGGACGAGATTAGGAAATGGGCTAATAAGGGCCCAAGGTCAAGATGAGATCTCAATTGGAAGGCAAGCTATTTATGGCTTTTCAATAAGGTCAAGATAAGCCCAAGAAGGCAAGAAGTTGAGACAACAAATGGACCAAACGTGGAATTAGTAGGAGTTCATATTCCATTTATTACCACCCATGATCTTGCTAGCCGCTTCCTTTTTGCATCTATAAATAGGGATCTCTTTCATTGGGGTGAAGGGGAGGATTTGTTTTAATTGATCTTTCTAGCTATCACATCAACTGTATACTAAAAGAAAAAATAAAAAAAAGAAGTTCTCAAAAGTGGATGTAACTCTTATAAAGTGACCATTATAATTAATAGTGTTTTAATATTTTTAGCATTTTACTTTTATTGACTTCTTCATACAACCATGAGGTGAGCACATTGTTAACGAAAAATCACCATAAACAATTAGCGCTAGAAGGAGGGCTAGATTCATCTAATAAAGAACCTTGTTTTTAATATTATTTCTCACGGTCATCATGGGGCTACATGTACCAACCGTACTGGGGACAACAATAATACTACCGACATTCAAGGCGACAACCATTCCGTGAGAGAAGACCCCAAGAGGATTAAGAAGAGACTAACAACCCTCGTGAACCTCCTTGCTGTAGCATAGGGTAGAAAGAATGAGCAGTTTGCTCAAGAAGATCTTAGTAGCCCTGGATGATATCCAAGGACAGAACAGTAACCATGCAGGTGCAAATTCGATAGATCATGGGAACTAGGTTGGTGACCAGCATAATGATGGCCAACGGGTCAACCTGAGGGAATCGGGGAGACTGAAGGTGGC
>CAMOHE010026344.1:0-10723 GCA_946598075.1 Artocarpus hirsutus | reverse complement strand
ATACGGCAACTAAATATAGAATGATCATCAGCAACCCTTCAAAAAATAAATATACATATATAGAATCAGTAACCTTCAAAACTTCCAAAATCCACTTTCTTTTTAGAAAGCAATAAACTAATTAGTTTTACATATTTTTCTCTATAAATATAGTTAGGGTTTATGATTTTAGCAGGACATAATATTAAAAAAAAACAAAAAAAAAATAAAAAGGAAAAAAATCTGTATAGCTCAGTTAGAGCTAGATCCAAGAAGCGCTCAACCATGGATATAAGTACATATAGGTTGAAGAGAATAATTAACTCTCTCTCTGGCTAGTCCCATCCAGATAGATAGATACTGATTTGAAAGAAATGTTCAAATGGGTATATGCTTTTAGTCCAATTATACATGTTAATATATCAAAGCAAAAGGCTTTACTTGGAGTAGCGGAAAATGCATGTGATTATCCAATCCAGCATTCTTTAAATTTCCACTTGACTGATACAAGTCATGTCCTAGCCATATGAGCCATGGCAGACCAAACTTTCCCTATAATAATCAATGGCATTAGCATCATGGAAAAAGACATATATTATATACATATATATATATATATATATATCAGATACGCATCTTGAGGAGTGAATAAAAATCACACTTACAGATCATTAATCAATGTGCGTAACATTAGTATATTCGTGGCTTTATCACAACTTTAGACACATATTCGTCATTTTTCTAAACTTGATAGCGACTTTAGGCACATTTGTGAGAATTCATAATGTCACTACCAAAATTTCTGATTTAGTGAACTTAAAAAGGGAATAATGACTGAAAGCATGCAAGGGTGAAAGGGTGAGCCCAAGTTGGGCTGGCCAGCGTGAAAGGGTGCTCACAATTTACCGGCCCTAGCCCAACCAACTTTTTTCTTAGGTGGCTGGCGTTTCGTCACCCTCTGATGCAAGAAGTAGAGTGTGTTTGAACAAGTTGGAACCCATAGTTAAAGGTTAAACACTCTAACATGAGAGTTTGAGAGTTTTATAGTATAACATGTTTTTATTTTACACTACATAATAATATATGAGAGCTTTACACTGTAACAATTAGAATTTTAATGTTGGAACTTGGTTCCCAAACACTCTATGAGTATATTTGAGAATGTAGTTGGAACTAAATAATTAGAACTAAAACACTGTAGCACGTAAAGGTTTTAAACTGTAGCATACTTTTGTTGTATACGGTAGTGTGTAGGAGTTTTACAATATAGCTATTGAAACTAATAAGTTTTAACGATGTTATCAATCAAATTCTAAAAAGAGTAAGAGGTGTAGATTCATTTTTTTCTTTAAAAAAAATAATAAATGAAGAGCCCCTCTAATGTATGCAAAACATGAGTGTCAATGTCAAATTTTAACATTTGAGAAAAAAAAAAAATCTTATATAATGTTATTTTTTGTGTTAAATTTAATATATGCTATAGTTGATGATGAATTAAAGTTAAATTTTAACATTTGATTGTTATTGGTTAATTTATTTACTTCTTTTATTCGATCATTATAACATTGACCTTTTCAAATTATTTAATTTTAAAAGCTTCATTTTACCATCTCCAAATCATAATGATTGTGGGGAAAAATAGCTGTATATATGTTAGAGCGCAAACGTTTGCATTTTCTTTAGGGTAATAAAAAAACTTATTGAATATAATATTTTTATAATTTTTTTTTAGTGCCAAAACAAGTCATTTCTCCCACCCATTTGGTTACCTATCAAGACCCTTCCCTTGCTCTTTTTTTGTTTTTTTTTTTTTGTTTTTTTTTTTAAGACCTTTGCGTTGCAAACTTAGGAAGTCCATGTTCTCTAACACTTCAACTGTCCAGTAGGCCTTTCCACCTTCTTTGTTGGGCTTCAAATCTTCGTACTAGGCCCAAACATAGACAGGAAGAGGTGCCCTTTTATTGAACTTTTCCTTCTTGACTCTAACCCTAAAAAGGAAAAATAAAAAGACAAAAACAATAAAAATCAAGTATTACTATATGTTTGGAAGGTGCCAACGGATTGATATGGGGTGAGGCCGCGAGGGACCTATTCCGCCACTTCCCCTGCTCAAGAAAAATAATCTACATTTCGGACATATTTATTTGCATCAAATGAAAAATGAAAATAAAGAGAGGTTTCCTTTTCCTTGTAATAAGATGTTTACTTATAAAATTAGTATTAAGAGTTTTATAAGTCCCATGCAATATAAGAAAAAGAAAAGAAAATGTAAATTCCCATAGCCCCCTGATAATAATTTCAATCATAAGCAATGAACATCAAATTTCTTAAATGTCCAAATTTAAATGTTATAATTTAAAATTTAATTAGTTGCATAAAAGTATATTTTAGTAATTACATAGATAAGAGTACAATTCCTTTATGTTGAGGACTATGGTAAGAGAGATAGAGAAAGTAGGATAGATAAGGAATTTAAAGGATGAAAAAAATTATGGTAATCCCTCATGTTGTGTGATAGGAAAGTTGAAGGAATGGATAACAATCATATGCCTACTTACTAAATTATTCATTTTACTATTTTGTTAATAATTTATTTTAGAATGTAACAAGATGTTGTGGGTAATCTTGATGATACCCATGGATGAGATTAGGAAATGGGCTAATAAGGGCCCAAGGTCAAGATGAGGTCTCGATTGGAAGGCAAGCTATATATGGCTTTTCAATAAGGTCAAGATAAGCCCAAGAAGGCAAGAAGTTGAGATAACAAACAGACCAAATGTGGAATTAGTAGGAGTTCATATTCCATTTATTACCACCCATGATCTTGCTAACCGCCTCCTTTTTGCATCTATAAATAGGGATCTCTTTCATTGGGGCGAAGGGGTGGATTTGTTTTAATTGATCTTTCTAGCTATCACATCAACTGTATACTAAAAGAAAAAATAAAAAAGAAGAAGTTCTCAAAAGTAGATGTAACTCTTATAAAGTGACCATTATAATTACTAGTGTTTTAATATTTTTAGCATTTTACTTTTATTGACTTCTTCATACAACCATGAGGTGAGGACATTGTTAACGAAAAATCACAATAAACAATTGGAGTTAGAAGGAGGGCTAGATTCATCTAATAAAGAACCTTTTTTTAATATTATTTCTCACAGTCATCATGTGGCTACACGTACCAACCGTACTGGGGACAACAATAATACTACCGACATTCAAGGCGACAACCATTCCGTGAGAGAAGACCCCAAGAGGATTAAGAAGAGACTAACAACCCTCGTGAACCACCTTGCTGTAGCATAGGGTAGAAAGAATGAGCAGTTTGCTCAAGAAGATCTTAGTAGCCCTGGATGATATCCAAGGACAGAACAGTAACCATGCAGGTGCAAATTCGATAGATCAAGGGAACTAGGTTGGTGACTAGCATAATGATGGCTGATGGCCAACGGGTCAACCTGAGGGAATCGGGGAGACTGAAGGTGGCTGAAATAGGAAAGCCAACTTTATGGGTAGTTAAGAAAGGAGATGGAGAACAGCCTAATGTCACGTCCCAAAAGAGCTCTTGTTGAGAGGTGGGCAACCTATGACTTAAGTACTACTCTTCGGTCCTCTACCTAGCCGATGTGGGACTTTTTGTACGTTACACTCTCCTCCACCCAATCGTGTGATGCCCTTGTCACAGATCGGCTCCCTTGAAGGTCCCACTGGATCGTAGAGAGTCCACACACCAGGCAACAGTACCCCGCTCTGATACCACTTGTCACATCCCAAAAGAGCTCTTGTTGAGAGGTGGATAGCCTAGGACTTAAATACTACTCTTCGGTCCTCTACTTAGCCGATGTGGGACTTTTTGTACGTTACACTAAGCTCAAGGTCGTAGAGTCAACCCACACAACTAGTAGAGGTAGGGCTCAGGCCTTCTTACTCTCCCATCAAGACGTGAAGTAAGATAGGACATAGCCTTCGTATTAAACAGGGGCAACTTAAGAGAACAGCAGTGAAGAGGCAATTTGAGAGATCATTTGCACACTAAGAGAGCCATACATTAGGGAATAACCCCAAACTGATTGACCTTCTAGCCATTGATCAACCGATGAATAACTGTCAGGTTGACCCCTAACTGGTAACACAGTAAGTCAATTAATAGCTTCGGGTGGCTTTGGGACTTCCAACAAGCAAGATCAAGCAACTTATAGGACGAGTTGGTGACCATGAAGTACAAATTAGACGTGCACTGTCGAGAGGAGATTACGTACACCAACCTATATGCCTTGGAGATCATGGAAACACCTCCCTTGGAGAGATTTAAGCTCCCGTAGATGACACCCTACAAGGGACTTATTGATCTAGATAACTATATCTAGATATACAAGTCTTATATGGAGCTTTATGGTGTCCCACATGAGATTATATGTTGAGCATTTAATCAGATCTTGTTTGGGTCGGAGAGGCTATGGTTCTGAATGTTGACAGCTAAAAGCATCACATGCTTTTAAGACTTAAAGGTTGCCTTCTTGAACTAGTTTGTTGGAGTTAGATCTCTCCCACCGTCATAGAAGAAGCTTAGCTTTGTGACCTAGGGGCCCAATGAGTCATTGAAGGATTGGCCCGCTTGGTTCACCAAAGAGGTAGCTACGATCGGAAGGATCTTAGAAGATGTAGCTCTCATGGGGGCGTTTAACAATATGTGAACAGACATTCTTTTTATGGATGATCTCCATTGTAAGAGTTCTAAGTCATATAGGAAGTTCCTAGAAAAAGCTTGAGGATTTATAAATCAAGAAGAGGTGAAAGGCTTGGTTTACAAATAGGTCATGGTGGAAGGAAGCAGTGGTAGTAGCAGTCAAGGGTTGAGCCAAGGAGGAAAAAAAAGGAGTAATTCACATAGGCTAAATAGCACGCCAAAGTTACCGAACTATGACACACATCAGAATTCCTTTGGTCGAGTAGTTATCATGGATAACGCTAAATGACAGAGGCAAAAAGATGGTCGATCTAGGTTGCAGCAACGGTACGACAACTACAACAACCTCACCATTTCGATAGATGGCATTTATCATAGGATTAGTGATCGACCTTATTTGCATCAACCTCCACCTATGAGGTTTACTCCCAACAAGCGCAATCAAAATAAATATAGTTGGTTTCATGGCGATGTTGGATATTACACTAGTGAGTGTACAGGTCTCAAAAATGAGATCAAAAGGTTGATAAAAGAAGGTCGGCTGCAAGAATATCATGCCAACAAGAGTAAGAGAAGAAACGACAGAGGGGATGATCATAGAAACAATTAGAGGAATAGTGATCGAAGGTGAGAGAACAACCGTTGAGACAATAATGCAGCGAAATCTACAAATGTGTTTTGCACAATTCATAGAGGACCGTATCTTGGGGGAGACTCAAGAAGATCTTAGAAAAACTATGCCCAAGAGTCTAAAGAAGTAAACAAGTAATGTTGTCTATATATGTCAACAAACAGACCAACCAAGGTGCTAAGAGATGATGGAACGAAAATAATGTTTTCAAAAGACGACGCTAGTAGAGTGCATTTACCATAGAATGATGCCTTAGTGGTTGAAGCAATAATTGACAATTTCATTGTTTGCCATATTTTGGTGGACAATAGGAACTCAATCAACATACTCTACGCCAACTATTTGGCCAAAATGGGAATCTTGTTGGATCAAACGACTCCAAATTCTCGTCCTCTATATGGCTTTATAGGGGACAGTGTTATGCTTGAAGGATTAGATTGCCAATCATAGTAGGTGAAAAGCCTAAGACAATGACAGTCATGTCGAACTTCCTAATGGTTAAGGGCAGAGACCAGTATAACGTGGTCATTAGAAGGCTGACTCCGAGAGCCCTCAAGGCTATCACCTCTATAAATCATCAGAAGGTGAAATTCCCCACTCCAATAGGGATTAGCGAGATAAAAGGAAACCAATACAAGTCGAGGCTCACTTATCCTGATGTAGTTCACATGCATATGGATTCCAAGAGAATGGAGGCAAAATGGTATATCAGAGACCAGTGGAGGAAGATATTGACCCTAGGATAGTAGAAGAGGTGACAAAAACTGAACCAGCTAAAGTTCTCATTGTGATAAAGGTGGACGAGTAGGACCCGTCAAGGATGTTGAAAATTGGATTAGGGTTGACCAAGAGACAGGCAGACGAGCTCACCAAGTTTTTGAATGCGAATCTTAACTTTGAGGATATAGTAGGGATTGATCCAGAAGTTGCTTGCTATATATTAAACATTGATCTAAACAATCCTTTAAAGAGGCAAAAGAGACGACCAATAAACCCAGAGAGGTATGAAGACTTTCGAGAAGAGGTCGACATGTTCGAGAAGAATGGATTTATCAAGGAATGTTGTTACCCTAAATGGATCTTAAATCTAGTGCTCGTTCGCAAGCCCAATAGAAAGTGGAGAGCCTATATAGATTTTAGTGATCTTAACAAGGCCTGTCTAAATGATGGTTTCCCTCTCCCGCGAATTAATCAGCTAGACGAATTATTGAGTTTTATGGATGCCTATTCGAGATATAACCAAATCCTAATGCACTTGTGAGATCAAGAGCACATGGCCTTTATTACGGATAGAGAGTTGTACTGTTATCTCGTCATGCTCTTCGGATTAAAAAACGCAGGTACAATATCATAACAGTTAGTAAATAAGATGTTTGCTAAGCAAATTGGAAAAACCATGGAGGTAAATATCGATGATGTACTAGTTAAGAGCATGAAGGCAAGTTTGCATGTGGCTCATCTGGATGAGACGTTTCAAATACTGCAAGTGTATAAAATGAAGCTCAACCCACTAAAATGTGCCTTTGGAATGGCATCAGGAAATTTCATGGGTTACATGGTTAACCATCGAGGTATCAAGGCTAACCCAGCACTCTTAATCATTTTATTTCAAGGGAAACCAATAAATGTGTGCCATTTTTTGAAGTTTTGAAAAAGTCCTCGAGTGGACAGATGAATATGACGAGGCGTTCAAATGCCTCGTGTCCTATATTCATTCGTCTCAGATAATGGCAAGCAATTTGACAATGCCAAGACAAGGAAATTCTATGATGATCTCAGCATTCATAAGAACTTCTCGACTGTCATCTATCTACAATCGAACGGTCTGGTCAAAAAAGTAAATAAGATCATTAAACACGCCTTGAAAAATGACTCGAAGAGAAAAAATGAGAGATAGCCTAAAAAGTTACCAAAGGTGTTATGGGCCTACAAGACGACGACCAGAATGATAATGACGAGACCCTGTTCTCGTTGACGTATGCTGTTAAAGCTGCTTTGCTAGTCGAGTTGGTAAGACCCATTAATCGAGTGATCGCATACAACAGACAAGAAAATGCATGGCTAATGAATGCAGCGCTTGACTTGGTTGAGGGCAAAGGGGTTGAATCCCAAATGTGTCTCACGGCCTACCAACAAAGAATAGCGAGATATTACAACAAGAAGGTTCGAGAGAGGAAATTTGTTATTGGAGATTTCGTCTTCAGAAAGGTGACTCCAAGCACAAAGCTAAGAAATACAGGCCTCCTTGGTTTGAATTGGAAAGGATCTTACAGGGTTCAAGATGTTCTGAGGTCAAGAACCTATGTGCTGAAGTCTATGATCAGTTGATGCATGGAGCATACATGAAATGCCGAGCATCTATGTTTTTATTATCAATGATATTAAAATTTAAATATTTTCATTTCATTTCTATAGTTTTTTGGTTTCGTTTTTATGGTTCAAGTCATGTCAACTGCAAGTAGCTTTTGAACTTCATGTTATTTTGGTTTCAGTTATATATGTTATAAGCATAAGTTATTTCTAAACAAATATTGTCCATTATACTTTAGCTTGCCATTTGAATTTGCTAAATAGTAATGTCACTCAATGTTTTGACATGAAAGCAAGAAAAGGTGAGGCTAAAAGCCCATATAGAGCTCTCCATCTTGCCTTAAAATTCAACTTCAAATGTTGTTTCACAGAAATTATTAACTCATCGGCGCATGCGCATAAGTCTATTGTTCGAAAAATGGTAGATGAAACCAAAAATATTTCCATTGAATCCAAAGTCATGATAAATGGCCTAAAGCCAACAAGTCATTAAAAAACAAACAAAACAAAAACAAAATCAAAAGGCCATCCCCTAATCCTAATCTTTATTGGTTGCCATCTTGAGAAGTTTCGCCAGCCAAAGTAGTTGCTAAATCCTCTATAGGAGTCGAGGCTTTGGCTACATGAAAAAATGTAAGGTCTAAGTTGGATGAATTGATCTAGTCGATGATCTGCTTGCCTATAGACATGAAAATAGCCTTCTGGGTTGAATAAATTCCTCAAAAGACTGATACTGTTTGACTACAGTGATAGTGGCAGAGGCAATTTTAGCTTTTGCATCTTCCACTTCCTGAGCTTTGGCCTTCACTTCCTTTTTAGATTTCAAAAGCTTCTCCTTTTCCTTTTCGACCTCAACAGTAAGGTCGTCCATTTTTTTTGATAGCTTGGTCATCTTCTCTTACTCTAGCTGTAGGATATTCTTGACCTTGACTTCTTTATCCTTGGTATCCTCAACTGAATTTTTCAATGTCAAAGGGAGCTTTAGCTACTCGATCTCCTTGTGGGGCCCTTTAATGTGTTCACCAATTGTTTGATCTCTCTGTAAGAGATGAGGGCCATCATCAAAGCCTAGTAGAATCAAGATTAGCAAATGACTTAATGAAACTAAAGAGGATGGGAGAAATCACTTTAACAATAGTTTACCTTGACCTGGCAGCGAATTTGCTCTTTATAGTGTTCAAGGAGAAGAGACTTCTCAGCAATAGCACAGTCTTTTTCAAAATAAATTCATAAATCACCTAGAAGGTGAGACTAAAGCAAGGTGAAAGGTCGATCATTTTCCAATTTAGGCATCGGGCACGTCGCCCACAATAAAATTGGAATCCCTAACTCGACCCCCGGGCAGTAGGTGCAGAGGCTTCTCAGGAAGGGGAGAAAGGAGATCAGGAAACTTGATAATGGGCCCCTTAACGCCCGTAGGAGGAGTCATCATCCACTTGTTGTTTCTCCTCCTACCTCTTATCCTTCTTTTGAGGCTTCCTAAAAAGTCTCCGCCTCTAGTCAAGCTACCTTCAACAGTGGATTGTTTCTTTTGCACCTGGGAGGCAAGCTTGAAATTCAACATTTTTGCAAATAATAATAATAATGATGATGATAATGATGACGATAATAATGGTCGTTAGATTCTAGAACAAAAAAAAAAAAAAACAATAGTGCAAACAAAATTTGACTTAAGTTATCTCTACCCTCTTCGCTCACTCCACGGGGAAGTCTCTCTAGGACAACCCAGGTGGGAGTAGGAAGGTCAATTAGAAGGCCCAAGGCTCATATATTCTCTCCATCAGTATATTGGCGACTATTCTTTGCTCTTTGGGAAGGTCGACGATATATCTAAGACGAGATTGCTGACCCTTTTTTTTTTTAACAAAAAGGTGCTCTAAAAGTTCTAAAAATGAAGTGGGGTTAGTGAAAATCCTAAAGGTGTGACAAACAATTAGATTTGAAAGGAGTGGATGCTTATTAGGGATCTGCTATTGAGTCTCGGCCATGTATTTTTTCTCTCTATCCTCAAGATGTATGTTAAAGTCTCCCTTAAGCATAAAGAACATCCTTGTCTAATCGTGATTTAAAGATGGAAGCTTCAAGATGCTTGGTGGCTCCTAGTCCTTACCTCGACAATAAGCACCATCATAATAGTAACTTGGTTATTTCGATGCCTAGCTGATGCAATAGCAGTATATAAACACATCTACATGCAGAGGGTCTCTGAAGTGGATACACCATAAAATCCACATGCACAAAAAAATGTACCAAAAATTTGGAGTTATTGTGTGGGCGACATTTTGAGCTTATTTCAAAGCCTCTTCACAAAAGGATAAAGAGGAAAAGTTTGACCAATCGTGATACACTTGTTGTACATGACGAGACATCCCATAGGGGCAGCGTCGGCTTGTTGGTACACATTTAGAAGGACAAACTTGAAGTAGCGACCATCGATATGACTTTCTGTGAATGCCTTGTGGATGTCGTGAGAGCAACAGTGGGTTTGGTTGTTCTCGCTCGCTTTGACAAAACCTCTCTACTAAACACAGCCAATGGTTCATCTTCTGGAGGAGCCACCTCATAAGATGCCACCTTCTGATTGTTAGGATTGGTTACAACAGGGCAAGGATACTTAGGGTCTGGAATAACAATTGAGACTAGAATAGGGACATTATCGACTACATCGTCAACACTATCCATAGAAGGAACGGGCGCCAAACTCATTGTCCCTAAATATTGGGTAATAGTGTAGGACAATTGTGTCATCTCGATGTGATGACGTTGCGGTCTCCACGGTGTTAGGGCACACTAAAGACGATGACTCGACCTCTCGATAACTTCTAGAAGATGCCATAAGATCTAGAAAAGTGTTATGGTAGAGTCAATTCCCTAAATTGAGAGGTCGACCTATAATGCTAAGGTGTTAGTTAATGATTCAAGTTCCGTGACCCATCCTTAGACCAAATAGTTGATCTATTCAATCCATGAATACAGGGGGCAACTTAATCCTAAAATCCTAGCACAAAGAACAGAACCCCAGATTGCCTAAAAATGCATAGAAAAACGTAAAATTGGTATGTTTTCTTTTTCCTAAATCCTATTCCCATGTTCTAATGTGATTTTTGTAGGAAAGT
>CAMOHE010026341.1:0-19098 GCA_946598075.1 Artocarpus hirsutus | reverse complement strand
TATTACATGTTTCATAAATAAAGCACATAATTTTGTGCATTCACAACATTAATTATTTCTAAGATCTTACGGTTAGTAAAACCTTCAAATATGCGTGTTAATAAATGTTAAACTTATACTTTCTTAAGTACTTAGTTAAGTCATGAGGGAAAAACCCCCAATTAATCATAGTTATTAACGTTTGAATTTTTCGGGTCATTACAAAAATACTCTAAGCACAATTCTTAAAAAATTCTCTTTTTTCAAAATAAAAACATTTTCACATATTTTAAAAACAATAACAAACAATCCTAAAATTTTCAACTTACCTTTTTATTAATAAACCTCAAATTATTTTGTGAAAACTATAAAAGAAAATAAACACAAATATTGCAAAAAAAATGAATAAGTCAACATATATACTTTTCTTTGATGAGTTTTATTTTGTCATTTGTTTTGATTTTCTATTATAGTCTTACCAAATTAATTTGGGATTCATTAATAAAAAGATAAAAAGTAAATTTCATGTTAAAAAAACACGAACTTAGGGTGCAAACATAATATTCTTAGAAACTATAGGCTACCATTTTAAAATTTTCCTAACAACATACCAACATAATATTTTTTTAAACACAAGGGTGCCAAAATGATAAAATCTCTAAAATAAAAATAGGATGATAGCGTCCTTAATGTCTTCGTGAGTGTTATCTTTGAAATGGACTAGAACGTGACTTGAAGGAGGATCAGTTAAAATTTTGCTAGCAGTCTCAAATATTTACGCATGATTTTTTTATTTTTTTTTTGAAGGGAGATTTATGCATGTTAAATGCACAATCTTGTTATTTTAGAGAATCTTCAATATAACACTAAAATAGTTTTTTTTTATTTTTTTGAACTTGAGGTATGAGGATTTGAACTCTTTACCTTTAGCTGGAGTCTGGTGTGATTTTACTACTAAGCTATGCTTGCAACCACTAAAAATAGTATTTGAATATCAAATTTTAAAATTCCAAAAGGAAAGGTACTTTTATATATATTCGAGGAGTTGAATATGACATTTTGAGAAAATTTAGAACCAAATATTACATGTGTCAAATTTTGACATTTGACTGTTGTTGGTTGATGCATTTATTTTTCATTCAAATCATTATGCAACCTAATAATATTGATAAACAATAGATAATTAATGTCTGCTCAAGCAGTTCTGGGGTCTTAAACAAGAATTTTATAGGAGAATTTTCATAAATGTTATGTTTTAGGATCAACGTTTTATAAATTCACACATGCTTATTCGTGTATAACTTAACATGTAATATTAATGAAAATATAGTATAACTTTTCTAAGTCTGACGTGAACAAATACAACTTTTAAAAATGTGGCATAACTAGTAATTTTGTCAATTATAAAAGAGGCTTTTTTCAAAAATAAAAAATAAAAAATGATAAATAGTTTTAATTTTCATTAGAAAAACTAGACTAAATCTATTTAAGGATTATTTTTCTTGCTTTTGTGATGTAAAATAGATACGAGTGAATATTCGTTAATAAGTTAATTATTAAGGTTTATGGTGCTTCAAAAATAATCAGAATTTTTTAATATTAGAGAAAGGAGTATCTTCTTAAAAATAATCATTAATTTTGTAAAGAATATACGTTTGATGTGAACGAAAATATTTAATGTATATTGTAAATCAAATATGGATCCGGCTCTTATATTTTCTTTCTGCTGTCCTCTTTATCCCCTAATAACATCTTCTGAAGTCAATTAAATATTATAATTATTTGAGAACCATAATTAGGGGCCCAATTAATCACTTTCCTTGAGGAACTACATATTTTGTCAAAGGATGGAGCCGGCCATGCAAAATATATAAATATATATAAATTATTTGAAATAACATTACATTTTAAACTTGACAAAAAAAGTTACATTTTAAAATTTAAATAAAAAATATATTAAATATGTCATTATAATATTTTGTGTTAAATATAATATTGATAAAGTCTCAAATCCTGCCTATAACTTGATCTAATTAACATTTGTAACACTTTTCCTTCACTAATCAGTAATATAACATCGTTTGTAAGTTAGTGTAACACTTACATGTGTTTTTTTTAAAAAAAAACTTTATTTTGAACTCACTTTCCAAACATCTTATTAATTTTCTTAAGTATAACTCTCAGTGCTGTAACTGTCGGATTATATTTCTTAAATGTTAAACTAAAATAAATTAAGTATTATAAACATATAAACACATTACATTCGCAAACCAAAAATATTACAAAGTATCCAGGTGGTTGAAACCTTGAGTGTGTGCGTATGTCCATAAAAGATTAAATTCTGATGGTTCTTTCAAAAAAAATGCGGGCGTAAAGAATCGATTTATGATTTATCCCACCTTCACCGGTGGTTTTTGTTCTCCTGCGTGGTTAGGATTAAGACACCGCCTTAGGGAATTTATATCAACTTGTGCGAAAGAAGACAATTTTATTTAAATCTCAACCGATATTTGTGGTCCTAATTGGTAATCTAAAAGGCATATGACAGGATTTCTTTTTTTTTTTAATGATTGCTTATGGCATTGGCAACAACATCGGCAGGCAGAAGAGACCCTTTTCGGGGTCTTGTGTCTGCCAAAAGACCCCATGTCCCAATCACAAACAACTTACTTGTATAATGCAATTCTTCTAGAATCGCAAAACCTATCACATTTCATACAAAACAATCCAGGCGGTGTGAGAAGCACTTGATCATCCAGTATTATAAAGCCCCAACTGTTTAATAGTGCTACTTAATAGATTTAAGTAAGAAGACGTAGACTATATGAGCATGTTTATTGGTATGAATGAGACAGATAAAGAAAGGAAACTTTATTAGCAGAAGTGCATATAATATGGATAAAAATGAACAAGTTACTGTCGAAAATATTACAAATCAGAGGAACAAGTATAACAAAGCCTTCAACTGAATCAAAGTGGAAATTGGACGAAAAAGTTGGTTGAGACACGTGAGGATCACGCTTTTCGTAAAAATGATTGGTCCCCTCTGGTTGTGCATGAGGATTCAACGGACGTCTATCTCCTATGATACAACTACAAACGACGATGTCACCAAAACTCGTCTACAACAGTACTACTAGCTAGAACTCGAAAAATAAAAGAAAACCTTGTGTTTTTGTGTGTGTTTACAAACTTGTGAAGACTCCCTTATATACGTAAGTCATAGGGGGTGTTACAAGTCAAAATTGATGAGATTTAATTTCAGGTTTTATAAGCATAAACCAAAGGTTAAAACTATTTTAATTTTGATGGTTGCAAACCCAAAAAAAAATTGTTCATGCACTAATTCATGGTGCCTTTAAATCTCCACTAACTGAAGAATATCAAAAGCTAAATTTGGATTTGTTGTTGGAAGCAAATAAAAAACTTGCAGAACATAGCCCGCACAAGGCAACCTTAACGAACCCAGCATTCACGTCCCCCATGTCGTGGGTGCGCACATTGTGCCCCTATACCACTAGGGACGTGATTTGCACCCCCTGTATGTGAGAGAGCATTTTAGGTACAACATCTTACCCAAGCACAAAAGTGCAACCACTTAAAAAACTATATCAAGCATTAATGCCTAACCAATGTGGGACTCCACATTTTAGGCTTCTTTCCAACAAAATCCAAATATCAATGGGCACACTTTGAACATCAATTTCCCATTCATCCGATTACCATTTTGAGCATATAAATATATGAATTCGATCTCCAAGTGACGGATAATGCAAACCTGTTAAGACCCGTCACTTTCACAAAGTGAGTCCCACTCAAAACTATGACTTAAAATGGCTTCTCAAAATGGTTAACAAACCATTTTTTTCAACAATCCCCCACATGAATGAAATTGACCGACAACAAGGGAAAACAAAGGCACTGCATAGTGATAGAGTTCTACGGTTAATACCTGCATTGGATAGGTAGGCATTAACCCTTTAACCTTCCCTTATGAAAGTATGTTTACTTTACTGGTTTACCAGTAGACGCAATGTCCTTGAACTGTTTTGTTGTTTGTGTAAATAATAACATACCTCACACAAATATTTTTATAACATAATTTTAATTCTCATGGTTTTGTTCATTTTGGCCATGAACTTCTCCCTAGTTCATGCAAGAGTTTCTAAAGAATTGAGCCCTAGCAATTCTCCTTTGAAGTTACCCCACTTCTCTCTCACATAGGTGATTTCTTACTTAAGAGTAACCCTTATTACTCCGCTCGAATTCCCAACGTATTCGACACATAAGAATCATTAAAAGCAAATCGCTTAACCTTTTCATATGGGTATAACTATTTTCATCATAGGAATAGGTTGAGGTAACCTCTACAGTGATCCTACTCGGTCTATTCAGTTTAGTTTTCTCATTCTAGTTCTTGGGATCTCCAATCAATAAGGTTAGGTTTCCACTATTTTAGAATGTTCTTTCATTGGCTTAAGTCTGATTCCTTTTGATGTTTCCTTAACTTGATCTCTATTTAAGCCTTTAGTTAACAGATCCACAATATTCTCTTTAGACCTTAAGTAATTTATTGTCATGACTCCAGTCGAGATCAGTTGTCTAATAGTATTATGTCAACGACATATATGTCTTGAATTACCATTGTACATCACATTTTATGCCCTGCCAATAGCAGATCGATTATCATAAAGTATGCATTTGTAGGCACAAGTTTAGGCTATTCAAGAATATCCTCCAAGAATGCCTTAGCCATTTACCCTCTTCATCCCTTTTATCTAAAGCTACAAATTTAGATTCTATAGTAGATCTGGTTATTACCGTCTGCTTTGAGGATTTCTATGAGACTACTACGCCTCCTAAAGTGAATACATATCTACTTGTAGCTTTAGAATCCTACATATTAGATATCCAAATTGCATCAAAATGTCCTTTAAGAACAGCAAAATCTCTTGTATAGTGTCGCCCATAATCACGAGTATATCATAAGTACCTAAGTACACTAAAAATCGCTTGCTAGTGATCATCTCCTAGATTACTCGTGAATTTGTTTAAACTACTCATAGCATAGGCAATATCTGGTCTTATACAACTCATTAAGTATATTAAGCTACCTATCCCCCTAGCATATTCCACCTAAGATATACTTTCTCCTATATTTTTGGACAGGTGTTGACTAATATTAATTGGTATTCTAGCCATACCAGAGTTGTTTTTGCTAAATTTGTCAAGTATCTTGTCTACATAGTGTGACTGACTCAAGATGAGTCCATCAACTGACCTTTTGATTTTGATTCCCAAAATCACATCAACTGGTCTCATGTCGTTCATGTCAAACCTAGAGTTCAACATGTTTTTGATAGATTTGATCATCCAATCATTGCTACCCGCGATTAGCATGTCATTTACATATAGACAAAGAATGACATATCCATCATCTATACTTTTGACATAAACACATTTATCAAACTCATTGATTTTGAAACCATTTGATATCATGACATTGTTAAATTTATCATCCCTTGCTTTGGTGCTTGTTTAAATTCATACAAAGACTTCACCAATTTGCAAACTTTCTTTTCTTGTCCTAGAACAATACAACCCTCAGGTTATTCTATGTAAATTTCCTCTTTAAGATCTTCATTAAGAAAAACTATCTTTACATCCATCTAATTTACTTCAAGATTCCACAATACAGCAATCACCAAAATCATTCTAATGGAGATTATTCTTGTTACAGGAGAATAAGTATCAAAGTAATCAAGGCCTTCTTTTGTCTATAATATTTCATTACAAATTAAACCTTATATGTTAATTGTTCCATCTGCTTTCATTCTCCGTTTAAAAATCCACTTAGAACCTAGCGGTTTACTTCATGGAGGAAGGTCTTCTAATTCTCAAGGTTGATTCTGCATGATTGAGTCAATTTCACTCTTTATGGCTTTTTCCTATAAAGGACCCCTCATATGAGCTTACAGTTTCTTCGAAAGTTTGAGGTTTAGCCTCTAGCATATAGGTCAAAAAATTTTGTCCAAATGACTTTTCTATCCTTGCCCTTTTGCTTCCTCTAGGCTCTTCTTTACTTTCTCAGTTTCAACTTCTTGGTCTTGATCTTGACTATTCTCTTCAATAGTCTCAAATTTTCATTTAGATGAACTTCGTACATCCCTTTTAGATTTACAAGGAAATACATGTTAAAAAAAACAATACATTCCTAGATTCTATTATCGTGTTCTTGTGAATCTCAAGGTTTTTAGAGTTATACACAAGGAACCGCTATGCACTACTATTGTGGGCATAACCAATGAAGATGTAGTCAACTGTTTTTGGGTCTATTCTTTTCTTCTTTGGTGTAAGTACCATTACCTTTGCACGACAACCCCATACTCTCAAATATTTGTAGGAAGGTTTTCTCCCTTTCCACAATTCATAAGGGGTTTTGCCTTCTTTCTTTCAAGGTATCTTATTTAAAAAGTAATTAGCCGATAAAATGGCTTCCTCCTACATGTGTTGTGACAATCCAGAACTTATCAACATCGTATTCATCATATCTTTTAAGGTACGATTTTTGCGTTCAGCCATAACATTTGACTAAGGAAAATAAGGTGGCATGACCTTGTGAATAATACCATCTTGTGCATAAAATTCACTAAATAGTTCTACATATTCACCACCATGGTCACGTCTTACCATCTTAATGTTTTTATTAAGTTGGTTTTCAACTTCTTGCTTATAAAGAGCAAATTTCTCTACAAGTTCATCTTTGCTTTTAAGCAAATAGACATAGCAATATTTTGTACTATCATCTATGAAAGTGACAAAATATTTGTTCCCACCTCTAGTTTGATCAAATTTTAAGTCATAAACATCGCCATGTATCAAATCAAGTGGCTCAATATTCCTCTCAATTGTTTGGAATGAAGACCTTGTTAGTTTTGCATCTACACATGTTTCACACCTACATTTGGGATCAATATTAAATGTAGGTATGTGATCCAAGTTAATTAATTTATGCAAAGTATCACAATTAACATGATCCAATCTATCATACCATAAATTAGAAGACTCAAGCATATCAGCGGAAGACTTTTTTATTTTTATTGATGGAATTGGGCTTAACAGCCATTTCATTCATTTCCATACCCCATCTTTCATATATCTCTTTCCCACATACATCTTATGTTTGGACAATACTATTTTATCAACCTCAAAGACCATCTTGAAGCCGTGTGAGCTCAGCATTATTCCAGAAATTAGATTCTTCTAGATATTAGGCACATACAACACATTTTGCAGTTTTGCTTCCTTGCTTGATGTCATTTTCAGGAATATCATCATGTAGCCCTTGATCTTAAAAGTTCTATGGTTGCCTATATATAGTTTTTCTCTGTTTTTCTACGGTAGAAGCTCAGCAAAAGCAACTCTATTATAGTGAACATGGCGTGTGACCCTAGTGTCTAGCCACCATTCCTTTAGGTTGGAGTCCACCATGTTAACTTCAAAGACCCCAGTAGAAAGACTGATGTCTGACACTTATTTTGTGATGGTGTCCACCACATTGGCCTCTTTCTTCTTGTTCCTCTTCGACAACTTACAATTTGCCAATTTGTGACCCACTTTGTCACAGTTGAAACATTTTTCTTGGAATTTTTGCTTCTTTGAAACTCCACCCTTAGGTCCCAGCTTGAACCCAACTTGTTCTTCCTATGCTTGGAGCTTTAATCATGCTCCACCACATTTGGCTTGGCAACAGACTCGTTAGAGAGCTTTTTCTTAGAGCCTCTATTGTCTTCCTCAATGCGAAGTCGAACAATAAGGTCTTCAACACTCATCTCATTACGTTTGTGCTTTAAATAGTTCTTAAAGTCATTCTACGTAGGGATAGCAATTATATAATTACAACTACATAGAAAGACTCACTAATTATCATTCCTTCTGCATAAATTTCATGAATGAGTAATTGAAGTTCTTAAACTTGTCTAATCACAATCTTGGAATCCAGCATTCTATAATTCATGACCTATCTCACTATGAACTTTTTAACACCAGCATCTTCTTTCATGAACTATCTCACTATGAACTTTTTAACACCAGCATCTTCTATCTTGTACTTATAATTTAAAGACTCCCATAGTTACTTGGTTATTTTCTTCGTACTACACATATTATAAAGTGCATTAATCAAGCCGTTCAGATATAGTTCTTGCACAAGAAGTGAAAATGCTTCTACGCTTCAACAGCAAGTAAAATGTGAGCATCTGTTTTATCTTCTCTAACAATAGAAGGATCCTCTTTCAAGAATCTTGCAAGATTCAATGTTGTCAAATAGAACAATATCTTTTGTTGCCAAGTCTTGAAGTTCAGCTTATTAGTTTCCCAAGTTTCTCATTGTGGTTCACAAGAATCAAAATCAGAAAAGGTTGAGTTGAGGTCGAGACAAGAACCTGAGGAGACGGCACCAGTGTCTCAGAAGTGCTTCCAATTGAAACATCTCCATTGGAACAATGTTCATGTTATCACCTATTTATGAAAATACCAAAGTCCAAGTCTTAAGATTTATACCAAAGTTATATTCACTTTTTTTTTTAAGTAAACAAGTCTCACTATGAATGAACAGCAACAATTGTATTATAAGCTAAAAGCTAATCAATACAAAACGGTATTACATATATAAATAACTAAAGGTACACACAAATGGTCACATATCAGTAATAAATACAAATGAAGATCAACCAAATGTATGAACCATGAAGAGTATACCTCCAAAAGTTTAAATACGCAAACAAAACGTACCAAACATCAAATCCAAAACGTATGCTTTCTATATCTTTCTTAAATCGATGAGTATACACCAAACTTTTACATAACATGCAACAGAAAGTTCAAATGTTCCAGAAGCATAAATACATACGAATATATATTACTAGTAGAATAAAATATCTTACAAGTAAATAATTTATAATTAACAGCTAATGAGCAATTAAATAATGGTAATGCATGTGATCAACCAAAAGCTCCAATATGTTATATATTTATTTATAACAATCAATTGTCAAGCTATTATTTTCTTTTAACTTTTCTATATTCACTTATCCGTAAAGGCACCACCCATAATCAACGTTCACCAACAAAAAGAAACCTTACAACTATTATAACCCAAAGGAATTTATCAACGACCAAAACGAATATAGGAAGCCAAACTCCAATCTGTTCCCGATCCAATATTGGATAAAAACTGAAGTGGAGCAAACTTTTTCCAAACAGTCATATATAAACCAAATGTATATTTAATGAGAGCCAATAAACAAACAGTAATAAAAACATTTATACAGAATGTTCATATAAATAGTAAACCAAATATTAATAGTTATGTTTCAAACGAATTTTCTCCGATCCAGCAAACCTATCCGTCTCTAAGATGGGTTTGTTTTAAGATTATTAGCAAAATTGCATATAGTGTGGATAAAAATGGACAAGTTACTATTGAAAATATTACAAATCAGAGAAATAAGTACAACAAATCCTTCAATTGAATCAAAGTGAAAATTGGACGAAAAAGACGATCGAGGCACGTGAGGATCACGCTTTTCTTAAAACAGATTGGGCCCTTATGGTTGTGCATGAGGATTTGATGGATGTCTTTCTCCCAAGATACAACGACAAACGGCGATAGACTTAGCACAATCGAGCACCACCTCTGGCGAATTTAAAACTGCTTCTTCATCTATCACCAAAACTCATTTACGATACTACTAGCTATAACTCGAAAAATAAAAGAAAGCCTTGTGTTTTTGTGTGTGTTTACAAATTTGTGAAGACTCCCTTATATAGGCAAGTCATGGGGGTGTTACAAGTCAAGATTGATGAGATTTAATTTCAGATTTTGTGAGCATAAACCAAAGATTAGAACCATTTTAATTATGATAGTCACAGACCCAAAAAAAAAAGTTCATGCACTAATTCATGGTGCCATTAAACCTCCACTAATTGAAGAATATCAAAAGCTAAATTCGGATTTGTTGTGCATGAAGATTCAACAGACGTCTATCTCCTAGGATACAATGACAAATGGTAATGGACATAGCATGATCAAGCCCACCTTCGGCAAACTTGAAACCGTGTCTTCCTCTATCACCAAAGCTCAACCACGACACTACTAATTAGAACTCAAAAAATAAAAGAAAACCTTGTGTTTTTGTGTGTGGTTACAAACTTATGAAGACTCCCTTATACAGGCAAGTCATGGGAGGTGTTATAAGTCAAAATCGATGAGATTTGATTTTGGGTTTTTTGAGCATAAACCAAAGGATAAAACCATTTTAATTCTAATGGTTACAAACCCAGAAAAAAGTTCATGCACTAATTCATGGTGCCATTAAACCTCCACTAACTGAAGAATATCAAAAGCTAAATTTGGATTTGTTGTTGGAAGCAAAAAAAAAAATTACAAAATGTAGCCCGCACAAGATAGGCTCAACAAACCTGGCATTCGCATTGCACACGTAGTACGTACACACATTAGGCACCTAACCCACTACGGTCGTGATTTACACCCCCCTACGCAAAAGAGAGCATCTTGGATATAACATCTTATCCAAGCACAAAAGTGCAACCACTTATAAACCATATCAAACTTTAATGCATAACCAATGTGAGACTCTATATTTTAGGCTTCTTTCCAACAAAATCCAAATATCAATAGACACATTCTAAGCATCAATTTCTCATTCACTTGATTACCATTTTGAGCATATAAATATATGATTTCGATCTCCTCGCGATGGAGAATGCAAATGCACCATGACCCATCACTTTCACAAAGTGGGTCCCGCTCAAAACTATGCCTCAAAATGGCTTCTCAAAATGGTTAACAAACCATTTTTTTCCAACAAACTTCCTTAAGTTCATCTTCAACCTATTTACTCAAAACTTTACTCTAAAACAAATATTACACGTATGTTCTTTTTTTTTTCAAATCCCAACATCTATTTTATCAATTTGCATAAATGTATGTATGTGTGTCTATATATATATATATATATATATTTATATTTATATTTATATTTATATTTATATTACTAACATATTAAAGTCTATTACTTAATTTCTTAATTTTATATTATTATTTTTATTTTTTGTAATTACATATTAATTTTAGTTTATTTTCACTAAATATATAGTCTAACCAAAATCACAAAAATTAAAAATAAAGAAATTTTTGGTTAAGGTTATGAATTATTAATAAAAAAAGATACAAAGGAAGAAATTTTATTGAAAAATTGTTTTTAAGAGTAAAATATGAAGTATAAAATATTGTTAGGGATTTTTTTAATTCATTAATTCTTAAAAAAAAAAAAAAAAGAGGGCATAGCACGGTGCTGCGCTATATGTGAAGCAACACTGTTGCTTCACTCCAAATTGCTCAGGAAATAGCGCATGGTTGGGAAGATTTTGACGCTCAATTTTGTCGTTTTGCGCCAAATTGCCGCTCGATTAACGGCCCTCACAAATACTAATTTAGTGTATTTAAAATAGTAAATTATCTCACAGTATTATGTTTTTTTTTCACTGAAAAACTAATATTGTAGATTTACCGAGTTTTAGCAGTGCTTATATTCGTTAGTGCCTTTCACTACTGCAAAGAATTCACAACTTATATTCATAAGGTAGAAAGAAACACACAAAAAAAAAAAGAAAAAAAGAAAAAAAAAAAGAACGTAGAATTCTGCTTCCTAAAAAGTACAATTTTTTTTTTTTCTGTTTTTTGCTTTCTCATGACATTTCATCTAGGCTTCCAAAAATAAAATTACATTTCATTAAAAAGTTAATTACATGCATTAAGTTTTAGACTCTTTAACTAAGGGCTTAAAACGTTGAAGCTCCATCTTACCAGTACTAATCTTTATTTACTAAACCTTTTGTTAATCAGAACAAAAATTGGAGCTTTTCACATTGATGAGACCACCACATTGACTAGGCGCGTTTTTAAGCCTTGAATTTGTTTATAATTACATCAAAATGAGACAATATACAAAATCGAAAGAACCTAGAGAGAGAGAGAGTTGAAAAAAAAAATGACACAGTAGATGGAACCTGAAAAAAAAAATGACGGTTCAAAATGTATATGTTATTACTGGATATAATTTTGACATCATCAAAGGCTATTCTTGAATAATGTTGTACTTGTTAGAAAATCTTCATTGTAGTGTCAAATTAGTGTGTTAATGTTAATTTTAGCTTTTAAGTAAGAAAATTACTCTTCAAGGTGCTGCTTTTAATGCTAAATTTGACGCAAAATATAATATATGTTAAATTTCATTGCTATTACATTAATTGTGGGTCGATGTCATATTTTTTACTTTATCGTAGCATTATCATTTTCAAAACTAAAATTTCATTTTTCAACGTCCAAAAAGTTAACAGTTTATAATTTTTTTGGTATCCTTGCAAAAAACGTTGTGTTATTAAACAATTCATTAACATTGATATTTCAATTTGAGACATTACTGCTCCATTTAGAGAATTTAAGGTCTGAGGTTTAGACAAGAAAATTGTTTACAATTTGCCAAAAGGCAACGTTTGTTAGTGCAGTAACAAGTCTTACCCAGCTCGGGCCCACATGTCCCTAAAATTGGAGACCAAAGGAGCAGAGTTTTTATGACCACTGCCAAAAAGAGCCTCTTGAAAAGAATAAAAAATCTTCCTATCAACACCGACATGAATTAGTGCTAGGCCCGCCAAGCTATGATATAGGCTCGCGGCAAATTGCAGAAACATGATATATTTAATGGAAAAGCCTACTACTCAAGTCACTTAGAAAATAAAGGTAACGTGACATTAAATTTTAATTTAATTTAATTTGATTTCATATATTACGTCATTTAATAAATTGTTCGAAAAAAATTAAGCCTCTAATTATTATTCCAGTTGCTCTTATCTGCTACTATAAAAAAAATAAAAAATTACTATTAAAACTTTTTATTTTCAAGCTAATATTTACAATTTCAAAGGTCTTATAAAAAAGGATCTGAACCGTTAATTTATTTTATTATTATTATGTTATGTCACGCCTAATAAAATTGCTCGATTTTCAATTATTATAATTTTAAATTCCAACCAAACCACTGATAATACACGCAAGCAAAAAATTTGGAAATGAGTGACAGCTGGTACCGCTAGATAGCGACCATGATTAGAGACCGTTGGCCGAAAAGACTGAAAAAGTGTAAGCCTGATAGAGTCTTCAATGAACATCTTTCATTCCTTGAACAGCGTTTGGTTCCCCACGTTTTCATCTAGAAAAAAGGGCACTTTTAGACTAGCAACCCTTTTAGCTTTCCGCATGGAGACTCCAAGCGGGGTTAAATATCTTTTTTTGATCTTACAAAAGGTAAAGACAGTAAGATCAGATACATATATGTCCCCAACTGCAACAAAATAAGCTTCTCACTACTTTCTTTTTCATCAATGAAACAAAAAGAAAAGAAAAGAAAAAAAGGCACAAGGTTCATACAAATCTGTCAAATGACCACAAAAAAAAAAAAAAAAATTCCTGCTTCCTTGATGCTCTTTTAATAAATATATGATGACTTCCTTGTTCTTTCAATCTTTTTGTCTATTTCACTTGTCTTTGTCTTGCAGATATGTCTTGATCTTTTCTCCCACTCTATGTTCTTCTCTAAGTTTCTGAATATCTATGCTGTTTCTTAATTCCTTCTGTTAGACCAAGACCCAATAACAAAAAGCGTTAAAAAAAAAAAAAAAAAAGAGGCTCTAACTAACGGCTTCTGCTTCATAGTCCCAGCAAGATATAGTAAACTAAAGTGATAGGAAGAGCAATTAGCATCCCAAATATAACCCTGCACCAACCAAACACCAAGAACTCAACATCAGAAATACATTTTAAAATTAAGTTTATAACATGTTATGTTATTATTAGTCTTTAAACAGACACAGACACAATGCAGAAGAATAAACATGAAGTATATGCCTTTATGGAAATGGGGCCTTGAAAATGCATAACAAATGTGTCCTAGGATACGACCATATCTTTATTCATGCAAAGAAAAAGAGCAGGAATATATCTATCTCTGGAGTCTGGACCACATGTTTTATTCATATCCATAATATTACATGGATATAGATCAGCAAGAACAGAAACTAAAGTAGGAGCATGAGAATATTGTGTTCTAACCCAGTGCTCAGTATGTCAGGGTGGACATTGTATTCCTTGGCAAAGACGAAGGGGACAATCCCTTGTGGAAGAGCAGCCTGAAAGGTTCAAAAATAAATAGATAAATAAATAAAAGAATGACAACACCAATAGAAAAGCAAAAAGCTTTATTGTGAGAGGGAAACTATTCAAAACCAAACTCATGGGATTTGAGCTTTTTTCTTGTCTTCCAAGACAACTTTGCTTTTTTATTTACTTTTTTTTTTTTTCATTTTTGATTTTTCACCTGTACTATAGCAATGTGCAAGAGAACTCCTCTTAGTCCAACGGCAATTGAGGCAGCTGCCATGACTGCAGGACCTGTGAGAAACCTAACAGCCATGGCAAAAGCAGCAACAGAGTTACCACATGCAATAATCCTCGGTTGTAATGCCATGAACAACCCTGGAATAATACAATCATTGTTTAGTATTGTACCATTAGTAGACCTTTCTCTTAACCACATATTGAAACATATTTCCAAGACTAAACATACCAAGGCTAAACATGGCCATTCCAAGGCCTGCATTTGACAGAATCGCAATGGATTCAGCTATTATTGCAGGCATTTCAATGTTGCACCTGAAAAATACAAAACTTGTTAGAGACTTAAAAGGCAAAAAAAAGAAAAGGCTGGATAAATGTTGTTTTTTTTAAAGCATATTCTTACTTGAATGAGACTAAAGACCATGTAAGGCCAATGAGGCTAGAATATGTGTTGGGATTCCTGATGAGTTTTCTCCAAACCATTATCAGAATAAGCCTTGTAATGACACTAGCAGGAGGCATTGAATTGGGCTTGGTCTCAACCTGTGAAGCGTTCTTGGGGTGAAGCTCAACTGTGGAGCTAGAACCAAGCTTTGAAAGCACAGGACCTTCACGGTCAGCTCCATTTGAGACCCCTCTGTTTCCGAAGCTGAACTCATCACGACCATACTCATCATAGTCTGAAACACACCACAAAAAACAAACAAAAACAAAAATATTGTTTGTAGATAAGTTAATGACAAATGGAAAGAAGAAAACAGGGGATTCTGTTTTAAAAAGCGAGAAGAACAACAAAGAAACCCGTGGTAAGAGGTAATGGGGCTAAAAAGAAGTTAAAATACGCCATAACAAAGTGTTAAAATAGACCCACTTTAAAACAACACATCTCAACAAAGACAAAAAACAATATGGTTACCTCACTGAACAAATGGTTCCTAAGGAAGACAAGAATCGTGCCAAATAAAATATTACCACCACACAAAACACAACATTTGGGACAAAACCAACCAAACTAACAAAAACCCACATAACTAATGACCCCAACGATTGGCGTTTTCAAAAAAGAACACCTAAAACCAACCAAAACCCATAAAACAAATAAAGTCAAAGATTAGTGTTTTCATGTCAAAAACATAAGCAGGTAAAACCCATGTGACAAATAGCCTTAAAGATTAGTGGTATTAATTCAAAGTTGAAACCTTTTTGGTGATGAGCAAGCTCGGCCCCATACTCTCCACCACCACCACCACCGCCTCTGAAAACATGAATCCCACCTTCGGAAACCGGCGAAGCACTCGAACTCCAAACAAACATGTGAAGATCCTTCCCATCATTTCCTTTCTTCTTATTGTTATTACCATTATTCGCACCAGGACCATTCACCGGAGAGAAAATTCCAGTACTATGCGGCGCAGGATAACCCCCACCAACACCAACACCACTTCCTCTCTCCTCATCAAAAACCCCGAAATTCGACTGCCTGGGACTCACACCACTCGCCATGTTCTTTCCATTAACCATGGAATAAAAATCAGTATGGTTAAAGCTCGACCCTCTCGGCGTCGGATTTCTCGACGACTGAAGAGAATAAATCTCCGCATTCGTCAAGTTGGAAGGTCTCGGAGTCAACGAAAGCCCAGAGTTGGGACCATGAGACCTTCTCGAGAAGATTTCCGAGCGAGAGCTCGTAGACTTTCTAACAGTAACGTGAAGCTTTCCGTCTTCCCCGACCTCTGCTTCGGTCTGCAACGGTTCCTTGCCGTCCAAGGAAATAATGTCCGAATCAACCCTGAAGGAAATGATGGACCCAGCAGTGTCGGGAAACTGCTCGACGATAAGCAATCTGGCGCCTCTGTACTCGAACAGGAAAAGCATGAGGGTGTACCAGATTATGCACTGAAGAACCACGATCTGAACCATTAAAGTTCCAGAGGAGTCTCCGTACATTCCTTTGAGGAGAGGAATGCCCATGACGAGGGTGTTAGGGAGAGTGGAAAGTGAGAAGAGAGTTATAGACCATTCCAGAGAGCCACGGGAGCTGGTCTTTGACCAGATGAAGAGAACGAAGAGGACAATGATTTTCTGGAGAGTGTCAGCGAGGATGAACTTGAAGTTCATGGTGTAAGGGTCATTTGTGGAGATGAAGTGGAAGGAGAGGAGAGGGACAGCAAAGAGAGCCACGAATCTGTTGATGCCTGAGCATTGATCGGGGCTGAAGATTTTCCACCATTTCACTGATCCGTAGGCAAGGATCATCGCCACGTACAGAGGAACCACGGCTGTTAGGACGTGGTAGAGGTCTAAAAGGCTGATCATTTTTATTTTCTTCTTTTTCTTTTGGTGAGGAAATGGAGTGAAGAAGAAAGAGAAAACCCAGATGGGGTTTCTTGGAGGAGATTAATGGAGCGATAAGTTGGGGAGAGTTTTTTTATTTGTATGGAGGATGTATGTCAGCCCATTTGTTTGGTTTTTTTTTTTTCTTGGGAAAGTGATGGAAAATGGAGAAGGAGTTGGATGAGTTGATAATAATGGCAGCCTCAGGGGGCAAAAGGGTGAAGCGAAGAAGAAGGGAGAGAGTGGCAAGGGAAGGGAAGAGGAGTGTTGTATTTATGGGATTTTAATGGCAGACGAGAAATAAAAGCTGAAGGCTTTTGGGGGAAGCTTTTTCAAGGCTTTTTGGTTGGAAAGCCGAACAAGCAACATTATTAAAAATAAAAATAAAGGAAAATAAACAGGGAAGGAGAAAGGTGGAGGGCAGCAGGGGGCATTTTGACAAGTAATTTTTTAAAAAAAATTTATTTAGTTAATGTTTTTTTTATTTTTAAACATAAAAAATTAATTTTTTAAACATTAAAATAGTTTTAGTTTTTTTTTTTTCACATCATTTAAGTTTTTTTTTTTGATATAATTTTTTTATAAAAAAAAACTTAAACACTTTCAGTGTTAAAAACAAACATTTTTTTATAAAAAAAATCATTTATTTAATTTTAAATTTTTTTTAACTTTTTTTTTTAATATTTTGAAGAATAATAGTAATTTTGTATTAATGAGATATTTGTGACGAAGCAGAAAAAAGAAAAAAAAAAAAATATATATATATATATATATATGTATATTTTAGTGACGAAAAAGACGGAAGAGGAGAGGAATGATATTGATATGAACGAGAAAGAAAAGCAAAGGGAAAGAGCGAACTAGATAGGAGAGCCAGCTGCTACTGAAAAAAAAAAAAAAAAAGATTCTCTTTGCAATTAGACACGCTACTATCCACGAAAAGAAAGAAGAACCCCTGCCCTTTTCTTTTCTTTTCTTTTCTTCTTCTTTTTTTTTTTTTTTTTTGAAATGGAAAATTTCATTTCACATGGAGCAAATTACACAAGATACAAATGCCCCAAATATAAAAGAATTCGACCAAACCAAATACTGGATCTATCAGTATATACAACAATAGCACGAGGTGAATATATGTACTGAGACTCATATAGGGAAATATCTGCTCAGCATTTCAACTTTACTTTGAGCTTGACTATTGCTCGTTAAGCCACACCAAAACAGTCAATGGACTATCTTAGTAAATCGAGACTAATCCCTACGTAACAGGAGCAACCACACCATGGCATACAGGGAACTCTAGCGATACATCAAACACCACACTGTTTACAAACGAGTGGGCGACACAAGCGGAGAACAACGCCTCCATTATTATCAAAATAATAAAAAAAAAAAAGCACGCCAAAGTGGCGGAAACATCAACGCCCTTATTACAATTGAAAAAAAAGAAAGATCCACCGGTAGGCAACCATCGGTCACAGAACGAAAGCTAGATCTAAGCGGAACCACCTCAAGAGGAAAGCACACTCAAGGGACTTGGAGGATTGTGGGAGGACCACAGTGGAATGGAGAGGATGTTAGCCATGAACACTCTACCCGCTAAAGAACAATGGAAGGACCGCCTCTAAAGGAATCTCACTATCTTACATATCAATATCTCCTAGGAGTGTAGATCTATCCCAATGGATGTGCCACTCTATGCATAGTCACCATCACAAAAAGCCGATGTCAAGAGGAGTTCGGGGATCAAATTTCTAGGCCGGAAGCCCGACAACATGCTCAAAGCTCTAGCCAAACACTGAGACCTTCTTTTTTTCTCAGAGCCTGTTAGACATGTATGTCATAAGGAGTAAAAATGTAATGAGTTTTTGAAGAAATTTTTATCAATAAAGAATTCATTTATTATTCAAATACCAAATCTTGTCCTCTTTACGTTCATATTTGTTGAATGTATGATAAGCAAACAATAGTCTGAGACTGTCGGTCTAAACCTTTAAGAATTGGGCATATGATGGACAGATTATGCAGAAGACACGATTCTTAAGGTGACGGTCTAAATCATAAGATCCGCAATCGATGGAATAAAGTTGGGCGCTTTATTCATGTAAAGATTATTATGTTGTCTATATCCCTATTGGGAGATGGTTTGTCTTGACCATCGGAGGTGGACTCTATGAATAGAAACATTGGCACGTTGTCATAGGTGATGATGTGTTGGATCGAGACATAAAGTGAATTGATTTGAATTAATAATTCTGTCTTGGCAAATCAATTCACTTTAGACAATCATTTGTATTACATCTTAATCC